>JAULKM010078234.1:0-11687 GCA_032355605.1 Rubia tinctorum
TTGCAAGATCTATCTTGATGAAGTTTCCGATTTGGTTACCTATTGCTTGGATTGCTTCAACATTATAGTAATACAACGGCACATTACGGATTGTAATCTAAGCAGGGACAATTGACTATTCTGTGTTGGACCTAACTCCGGAGTCCATCTCAAAACTCTCATATTCACTCCATTGAAAGACCAAATGTCTTTCATCCAGCAGCGTTGAAAGTTCTCCTTGGACTGAAAGCGGATCAATGTGTTCTTGAAATCGATTACCCCCAATTAATGGCTACCAATAAACCCGATTGTTTTGAAATCATGTTCAATTCGATCCATCAGAGGTTTACCTCTTAGGAAGTTTCCAATTAGAGCGTTCTTGTAGTGGGAGGAGAGTTCCGTTATCTGCTCCATCGTGAAGGGAACTGAGGGCTCCCGCTTAAAATTCGTGATTGGGTTGATTAGTGTAGACGGCAGTTTGGTGGATATTGGGGGATTCCTGGTTTGGAGGGCTTGGTAGAAGCTTTTAGGGGCCTGAGCCGCCATTGCGACGAGGACGTCATTTCCGATCAGAGCTTCTGCGGTGTTTGGTGGTGGTCGAGGAGGAGGAAGGGAGCCGTTACGGTGGAAATAGTCGTTACGGTGGTGCTGTTTCAGAGAGAAGCAGGAGAAAAGATTAGAGAGCTGCCACTTTTGGAAAACTCGTTATTTAAGATTACAATGTTTTCATTCATTACATGTTCAAATTGTAATTATTTTGGTGAAATTCTTATTGTTATTTGATAAATAGTGTTGGTGTTGTTAAAATAATGCAATGTATAACTTATGAGAGGTACTAGGCATATATTAAGGTTGATTCTAGAAAAAAGGACAATTTCGCAAAAAAATAGTATGAAGGCCCAACGTCGGTCATCCGCTTTCCGTCAATGTGATAGAAAATATAACCACGATCGACGTCGCACGTATGCAATGGTATTTATGTTTGTACACTTTACATGGACAAACCATGCTATAGGTGTAACATTAATGCACATTGTTATGTCTTAGATGCAAGGATGCAACGTAATTGAGTTTGCTAAACTATGACATCTGAAAAGGAGGACATCAATGGTAACTTTTACTTTAAAAAACTATTAGTCTTGTACTAGCGGAGTCCCATCATGCCTTGCGCGGTATTATTAGTTAAAAAATAAGGATTAATTTTTATGTACTTTTTGGATCTTACATTTATATTTGAAACAAATAATTTATTTAAAATTTTAAAGTTTATTTATCTAAGGAAAACTATATGAGTTATGAAGGTAAGTAAAAAATTTAGTTATAAATCGTTAAATATTTAATACAATAAAAAATGATTATTTTAAAGGTATTTCATTTAAATGATTGAAAACTAATTACTTATATGTTGATAATGATTTTAAAATGTTATCATTATGTATATCAATGCAATAAATAAAAGTAAGTATCCAATGACCTTATTAGTCCCACTAATTATAAAATGCCCTCATCTAACAGTTAGTCGGTCTCAAAAAAGACTTTGTGATAAACAAACAAACAAATAAATAAATAAACAAATATATATAATTCGATCAAAAGTGTTGTATCATTGTATAAGAAAATCTGAACCTTTTGTTATTTCCAATTATGTGATTCTTTGGATTTTATTCAGTGAGAAATTTATGGTTTTTAATATTTTTAAAAATATTTTTATACATTTTAACAAGTTATGATGGATTTTTTTGGTAAACACCTTGCATATTGAACAAAGCCCAAAACTTTACAACTTTTCATATTGCTGGCCTCAATCTATTTCATACCATTTCGAATCATATTACAAAAGTGGAACCGAATCACATATTTTCCCCTATTTCTGCCATTATATTTACTTTCCTCTATTTCTCCATTCTATCTCGCTACATATTTGGAAGGCTAATGTACCTGGTTTTAGATATAAAACTTTGAATAATCTTATGTTCCCCAGATGTTGTAGTATCCAGCAATCATCAGCATCACTTGCTTCTCATTTTTCCTCCTCATCAATAACATCACTTTCTTCTTCACCTCTCTCAGTTTTCTGCAACAAGGGGCTGCACCTTTAACATCAACTCATTTGTAAAATTACATTCAAAAAATAGATGTTGGGCTGTTTCCTAAACTACTTGGCACATCACACAGTTTTGTTGCCCTGATAACATATTAAAAGCCTGAAATCGATCTGTGGTAGCAAGTTTACCATTTAAATGCATCCAGACAAAGAATTTCTGCTTTGGCAAGATCATTTTGCACCAAAATTTTTTGCTTTTATACTTAGTTTCTTGTCCACCCATCATCATCTCATATGTAGCTTCAATCTTCAGTTCTCCTTTGTTGTTCAGAAAACTCTTCATTTTTGGGAAGAAACCATTCCTGATTCTCATTAGTACCCTTTATGGCCAGATGTGTGTAGTAGAGAGTTTACAGTTCTCTACATTTTCTCCCTTCTAATAGTTCACTTGTACCCATTTTCCTCATGAAATGTTCTTTTTTAAGCCAGGGCCAAAGATATTTACATAGTTCTTCTTTGTTCCACACTGTGGGATCCTTTAACCCTAGGCCACCTTTCTTTTTTCCCATGCACAATGAATCCCAGGCTACTGTAGTAAACCCTCTCTGCCTCATAAATAGGCAGTACATATTTTTACTATCCTTTTATGTGTTTCTTCAGGCACTTTCATCACATTTGACCAGTATCCAGTTATGCTTAGTAATACTCTATTAATTAGTTGAAGTTTACCTGCAATAGATAAGTTTTTAGCAGACCAACCCTTAACTTTCCCCCTCAGCCTTTCAATCATCATTTCACAATCCACTTTATTGCACTTCATAGATGAGACTGGAAGTCCAAGAAGGTAAGTCATTGGCAACTTCCCCTGTATAACTCCGAATACTAGTGCCAGCCCCTCCTTGATACCTTCATCCATTTTTGAAAATAACACCTTTGATTTCCCTTCAATAATTTCCAAACTAGTTACACCTGTAAAAACATTCAAAACCTCCTTATGCCTTCTAAAGATTTTCTATTTGCTGTAGATCATCAGAAAACAAAGAGAATGCACAGCTACTTTCCTGCACCTCTGATGGTAATCAATATGTTCCTTCCCATATTCTCTGTTCGACATTCTTGTAAAATATTCCATGCAAATTACAAATATCAAGGGGGAAATTAGATCACCCTATTTCACTCCTCTTCTATCTCGGAAACTCTCATAAACCCTGCTTATTAGATTTAAACAAATTCCAAACTCCATTGTGCTAGATTCAATCCATTCAACAAACCTTCTAGGAAATCTCAATTCTGTCAGCCAATTCAGAATAAAATCTCAGTTCAAGCTATCAAATGCTTTACTGATTTCTACCTGAGCAACATAGCTCAGCTTCATCCCCACTACATTATATCTATGCATTAGTTCTTGAGCTAGTATAAAGTTATGTGCTATGAACGTCTCTTTCACAAATTCACATTGATAAATACTGATGATCTCTAACAGTATAGTCTTCAATCTATTGCACACTATCTTTGTAATAGTTTTATGCACTACCGAGCAGCAAGATATAGGCCTATGATCAATTGGAGCTTGGGGATTTATTACTTTATGTATTAAAGTAATTACCTGGAATTGCATCACCCATGAAGAAACCCTTGATTGCAGTCGTGACATTCTCTCCCACTATATCCCAGTTGTCTTTAAAGAATTTGCTTGAAAATCCATCCATCCCAGGGTTGTTAATGTTCTTCATTGCTTTCAGAATCTCTTTATTGTTTATTGGCCTTACTAGCTCAGTCTGTCTTTCCAAACTTAACACTGCACCATATTTAACTACATCAGGGCCAAGCTTCCTTGTTTGCACTTCTACCCCCAGCTGCTTCTTGAAGTGACTGATAAACTCTTCTTCTATCACTTTCTGATCCATTATCAACTGGTCATCCTTTTGTTGCTACAATGTGGTTTAAGTACTGGCATTTTTTCCAAGGAAGCATATAATAACTTGGTTGGTCTATCCCCTTCATTCAGGCACTCCACTTTTGTTTTTTCCTGCATGTTACTATACTCTGTTTCTTTAAGGTTCCCAGCTTCTTTCCTGACTGATGGTTCCTACTCTAAGAGAAATCTTGAATCAGGGTTTTCATTCAATTCTGTTAGGGCTTTTCTCCATTTCTCTATGGCTAAGTCAGCCCTTTCCCCCAATACTACCGAACTCTCTCATGTTCAACCTGTGTAATGGTTTCTCTAGCCTTATCAAGGTTTCATCCAAATCCTCAAGATTTATGATCTCTTTTAACTTCCAAATACCCTTTAAAAGACCTCTAAATAATGCATATTTTGACCACATATTGAAGTATTTATATAAATTTTTCCTTCGTTCATCAGCTTTTCTGAACCTAGGGATCAAAGGCAAATAATCTGATAACAGTTCAATCTTCACTTCACAAATTACTTCACCCAATTCCTTCATCCAGGTTCTATTTACAAGTCCCCTATCAATTTTACTCATAAATCTATCATCCACTCCTCTTCTGTTGCACCAGGTATAGTATAGGCCAAGAGTTTTAATTCCTTCCAGATTCAGGTCTTCAATAGTTTCCTGAAAATCAACTGTTTCCAGTCCATCCACTGTTTCCCCCCTATTATATGCTCAGGTGTTAAAAGGGAGTTAAAATATCCCAATATAACCCAGGCATCCTTCTCGGTTTCTCTCCCTTTCAGATAACTCCATATTTTCTTCCTTTATTCCCTATTGTTATGTTCATATACAAATGTATAGTAAAACCTTTCCACACTATTTTTGTTCAAGAAGTTCACATCCAACCATAGTTCCCCCATACTGATAATTTTTAGCTCATAATAGTCCTCTCTCAAAGCCAGCCAGATTCAGCCTCCTCTTATTGGTAATTAATTTCCATCCCAAGTCAGTCTTTAGCCAAATATTTCTCTCTTTCTCCTTTTGTATTTTTGATTCTATTAATCCAAGAACCCCAATCTGATTTCTCAGGCAAAAACCTTTGATCAAACTGTGCTTCTCAGCTCTATTCATGCCTCTTACATTCCAGGCAGCAATATTAACATACATCAAGAGGTTTTTGTTAGGTGCAGTTCATCCCTTCCTGCATCTGAAGAGTTTCTTCACTTTCCATCCTTTTCTCTCCACCGTTTAAACCCTTACTGTCATTTACTGATTATGTTCTCTGCATATGTACTTCACTTGCCTCTTTTCTAATCTGAATAGGATGGTATACTTTTGTTGACTGTTTCCTCTCCTCCTTCACTTTCTGTGGTTCCTCTTTCCTCATGCATTCTTTTCCTTGATGCCTAAACATACTACAATGACTGCATTTTACAGGACACCACTCGAAGATGATTTTCTATTTCATAATAGTTTTGTTCTCATTTATGAAGCTCACTTCCTCAGGTACTGAATATGAGATCCTTACATTTATTTTTACCCTTGCATAAGCTAACATTTCTTTGTCAATAGTAGATTTATATAAACAGACAGGTTTCCCAATAGAGCTGACAATTTTGCTTATGATTCTAGGCTACCAATATTTCAAGGCTAGATCAGGTAATCTAACCCAAACAGGTACCACATCAGGTTCTTCAAGAATGGTTTCACCACAACCAGTTTACCATCAAACATAAACACTCCCAATTCAACCAATTCATCTCTATATTGCATAGAAGTAAGATTCACCAGAAAAGTACCTTTATGGAGCTGCCAAACTTTCTGAACTTTCCCCCCAAATCCTGATAAGGAAACCTTCCATTACTTTGAATGACGGGTTAGAGCCCAAGATTCTGCAAACCAAACTTGATTCCCACTGCTTCAAACTTTCATCAACGTCGTCAATTGTGATTTCCCCCATTTTGATCCCATCATTTTTCAATGGTTCATAGTACTTGACATCCTTTTGATCATTGTCAAACAATCCTCTCCAGCTCTTCTCATCTTCAGTTTCCATTCTTTCACCCAAGGATAAATGTGTTCCTGTCATCTCTTTTTTTTCCTCTTCCCAGTTTTTCATGAGTTTACTCTTTACTGGTGTTCTCTGGCTTAAACTTCCTTGTAGATTAATTGCTCGGTCAACTTCCCTGGCCACCGAATCTCCTCATTCCCAGCAGATAGTACTCTTTTTAGACCCACATTCTCTCTGGATACAATTTTTCCTCCACTTTCTCCCTCCCCTTCGTGAGAACCACTTCTTTTGCCAGCTTTATAGTTTTCCTCTTCATTCCTTTCTTCTTTCCCGATTTCCCCATCAGAGGCGTGACTCAAGAGCTCACCAGTCAGACAAAAAGATCAGATCCCAAATCGTACATAGTGAACATGTTTAAGTTATGATTGATTATATATAGTAAAGAAATAAAATCAGTATCCTATAATAATATTGGTATGTAATATTTAGATAACTTGGGTGTAGGTTAGCCAAAATGACTTCAGTATCCCTGATTTACAACACCAACACACTAACACACCAAACAACCAATACAAAAAGCAAAGAATTTCTATTAAATTGTGCTTAGGATTAGAACAATTGTTTATAGATTGTCTATTTTTAACATAAACTATGGTTTGTGTTAAATTGTATTAACATGACAGAGAATTATCAAATGACTTTCAACATATAGAAGAATTACAGTTGATCATAATTCGACTATCAGTGGACTTGTATGTATTTATGATGACTGGTTTCCAATAATGGAGAGATAATCAATTTATAGTAATATGTTACTTTTTTAAAATTATTTTCTTATGTTATTGTAGCAGTTGTTTTGTTAAGGGCTCAAATTTTGCTTAAATTGAACATCTATTAAATAATTTGTGTCGTTCGACCAATAATTGTGCCATCTACGATTAAATAACTATGCCATTCGACGATAAAATTTTTAAAAAATTGAGGTGATAGACATCTTGCATGAAGACGACCGAAGTCGGATTTATCAGCGCCACACTCACGTCGGCGACGTTGAATGAATTGACATTTAGATCGACATCGATAAATTATTGTAGCAACATCGCTCCGACGGTCAGTTTGACCGACACTATAGTAGTCAATCAATGCGACATTGGTTATGTATTCGATAAGCACGACATTGCTTGATAACGTATCCATCGTTCATACACCATCTTGACCGACGTTGGTCACGGTGTCGGTCAAAATGCTTTTACCTCCATTTTTTTACCTTGGGTACAAACCGCAGTAAAAAGTATACTTTTTGCTGCTCCACTATTTATCTCGGTTATTTTCAGGAAAAAATCGACGTAAAAACTCCACTTGAACCTAGGTAAAAGATTTTTTTCTTATAGTGTTTTAATATTTACAATTCCTAGGTACGGTAACTAATTCATATTCTATAAGAAAAATTAAAGAAGAATTTAGTTTGTTTAGTCAATGTTCACCACTTTTTTTACATGTTCATAGAAGTTCAATTTACACTGGGAGGCCGTCATCGTTCCTCTCAAAGAAAGTATTTGTAGGCCCTAATGTGGTCCGTCATCGTTACTGAAATGTAGACCTGGCATCAAACGCCCTTCAGATGTCATGTAACTACACCATGCATAATGCATACAAATAAGAATGATAAAAACTACACCTTCAATGCACAAAGTATGTTATCAAAATTCTCACAAAATGAACTATACCATTATACTCCATAGCTAGCTAGAGATCTATATCAAGGTGTCAAAATATACATTGGAAAGTATGAATGGGCATATTAGAGAATGATACTTTTACAAAAAAATCAACTTTACCATAGTTTCTCATATGGTAGATGGGTTAAGTAAATGCTTCAAATTCTTTACCATTATAAAGAGCACCCAACTCTTTGTACATACTCTGAAAGCTTTATGGGGTACAGTAATTTTTCCTCGTGAAAAGACTACAACATAGAGTAATCTTATAATCACTAAAAAGGTTGAGCAAAGTCATAGTATTATTGATTGAAACAATATGTGAGAATAAGTTATACCTTTTGTAGATCAAATTGATTCTCTCTCACATGCGAGAGCAAATATTTCATAAAGCGCATGCAATAATAACCGCTTTCCCATGGGGCCACTTGATTGAGCGAAGATGAGGGAGGGTGAGCCATCACAACCATGTGAATGGTCGTTACGAAACTATCCTTTGAGGGAGTTAATGGTGTTGGCTTTATTCTAGAGACAAGAGACTTTGTAGTTTTTGGATCCCCACATGCATTGGACAATTTCACCGGGCATTTACATGAAATCAATTGGAAAAGTTATGTAAACAACATTTGTCTCTATTCATAATTAATACCACATAATTATCATTTTACCTTTTTAGTAAGCCCGTTGTCTAAAATATCGACCAAACGAATGGGTTATTCAACAAATATTCCAAACGCCTCATCCACCGTACATGCCTCAGTTTCTTGGATTGAAAGAACTATACCATCTATGAGACTCTTTATGAAGTTGACCACCACGTTCTCCTTCGCGAATGTCTTATGATGATGCACTCATATAGATGTGTACACTTTACCTTCCACCACAACATGAATCTCCCAATAAACACATTCGACTAGTAGTATGCAGGAGGAATTATCAGTTACTTTATGAAATGAATTGTGAAATATATACTATTACCTTCATGTTGTGTTGGTTGACTTCTACTAACTCTGATTTAGTCGATAAAAGGCAAGAGGTGGTGTCGACGTCTTAGATGGTTGGACAGGTCTACTATCACACCCTGGGTGGTCATGTATTGAGGTTGTCGGATAAAAAGAGTGGGGGGGGGTTGAGGTTGTTGGTTTCGGACTTGCAATGATTCTCTCCAACTCAAGTTGCATTTTTCTCCCATTCGATTCTTGCAAGACAGAAGCCACTAGTTGGCTGAATGTCGAATTCAAAGAATTGATCTCTCTTTTTTGAATACTTTATGTAATGTCAACCTTAGGTGGTCGAGGTTTGACAAAGATATCCCTATGTGTAGCAAGAGTACCAGCACCCCGGACCCAGCTTAGATGTTCTTTTTTGTCTAGCGCAACTCCTAGTATGTCATTTTCCCAACCCCAATGAACTCGTAGGACTCCTGTTTTCTTTTATAAATTCTATTATAAATTATCAATAATAAATATCATTTGCGGGAAATTATACTTGAACAAATGTACTCATATTATATCAATTAAAATGTCAAAAACTTACAATTTGTTGCGCAATCAACTCCGCATCTTTGGTGTGGAACTTTCCCCCCTTCTTCACACTCCCTTTTTATTCTTTTATCCATTTTTCGAATTAAGGAACCTCCTTGAGTGTGGGATATTATGTGGAATTCCTGTCTTCCTCGTCCATCATTGTGTGCTCCATCTTTTCAAACACTCCAGCCTCGAACATTTCCTTCATGATTATTCTTGTAACTAGTGTGTAACCTCCTCGACTCATGGTGTCACACATCTTGTTTTTAGTTGCAACCTCACTTTTTTTTTCTTAGACCCTGTAAGATCATCATAACAAATGTTTAGTTTATGAAATCAACAAGGGGAAACGAGAAGGAGAAATGTAACACAATTCCCCTGCTTTTGACCAACGTCGACCAAAAGTCAATGATGAAATCGCACCAACCGAATGAACAATATGCCATATCGCATACATTGTCGGACCAAGTCATTTCTTAAACTTAGTTTATGAACGACGTCGAACACTAGTCTGTTGTAACGATCAATAGCCTGATTAGTACCGTGCGACGTCGCATGTTCACATTGTGTTACTCATTTTGAGGAAAAATATGGACCTTTATGATTATTAAATCACTAACAACCACAAACGACATACACATTTGACGATACATAAGAAACTATACTTATGTATAAGCAAGTATATCCAACAATAATACATGTGCATATAAATATAAATATGTATCCATTATGTATGTACGTGTAAGCATGTAAATGTAAAATCCTTACCGATTGTTCGTTCCCTTGTTTTCTTGGAACAAGAATCTTCCAACTATATTCACTTATAAATGGATACTTAATTCTTGGGTTGTAATTCTTCTTCTTACTAAACACATAATCCCTAGACAATTTTGCTTTGAAATCTCTCCATCTTTCACCAAATCCCCGTATTGGTTTCCTCTTCAGTTTTGCCATATCGTCACAATGGATGTCAAAGGTAACTAGACAACCAATTTCTATCCTCGTCTATTATATTCCCAATTTGATCAAACTTTACCGGACATTTTATGCCTCTTTCCACCATGTCTATAATTTTTTTAAAAATTTCCCAACCCTGACCTTTCCTATGTCTTTTTTATCCATTAACATATCTCTCTCCTTTGGGTCATTTCCTCTTGTAGGGGTTCACCACAACAAGACCTAAAACTAAATTTAATTAAAGACACTCGTCAATGATGAAGGTAGTATAATATATAAAGGTTAACCTTTTTATAGACATTTAATCTCGGATTTAGGTACCAAACCATTATAAACATGTCATCCATTAGGTGATACACAAAATACATTTCTTTTGAAGTTGAACTTCACATCAAGAAAATGATGAAAACTAAAAATTTCATGTTATTTCCATATCAATAATATCCATTACCAAGCTTCCACATTGGGTAGACACAATATACTGGAAAAAAAATTACATCTTTAACGTAAACATACAACCCTACAAGAAATTAGATGAAAAATATGACATATAGAAATATTAAACATTCATTGAATAATCAATCCCAAGGATATACCATTGACAATATGATCATCTCAATTTACAAATATTATGTCATGGAATCCCCTCCCATGAGGACCTCTTCCTTTTCCCTTTGTTTTTTTTTCATTTGGCTTACATGGTGGTGGTGGATTTGGGGTTTTTATTTATTGATTTATTGCACAAGAAAGGAAATGGGGTTGATGAAATTTGGGTCTTGGGGGGGGAAGATTGGAAATAAATGCTTTTTCAATGTTTTTTGGGTTCTGTTTTTTAACTATTGCGCAAAAAGGTATTCTACCGCTAGTGCTGATTCGCAAGGATCATTTGACATGTCGATCGCGAGAATTTTAGGTCTCTTCATGGGTCAAAATAAGCCCAATAGGCCCCTCTCATATGAATGTATGACCTCTCAGAAGTGTCGACTACAACTCTGGTTACACCATGTTCGAGGCGTTGTCGGTGATTCCAGTGGTTCAATTGAATATAATGGTCCTGTGTATGGACCAAATGGCCCATTCCATGTTCATGTATGACATCACCAATATTTCGGACCATAGTCGGTAAGCGAGAGGACACAAGCGATGTCAGGAACTATGGTTTGCATAAGTTTTTTCATAATCTATTTCGAAGCCAAAAGATATCTGTTCTATTAGTTGCATAGAGTTTCCATTTAAAGTCAACTAATAGTCAACCCGATTACACGCGTAAGGATTTGAACATTACCCTTTCGACTATTAAGATTGTTCAAGGACAGACATAGCTGATCTCATTCGAGGCCAAAATATACCAGCTCTAGCAATTACATAGGGTTTTCATTTTAAGCCCACGAATAGTCAAACCGATTACATGAGTAGGGGTTCAAACATTACGCTTTCAACGAGCTGACACTACTTTAAGAAAGGATCATTAGCACTGGTATTTTCCCACTATTGCACCAACAATTTACTCCTATGAAATATAGGTGCATAAGTATAGTTGTGTACGTGGAAGTG
>JAULKM010078245.1:0-27648 GCA_032355605.1 Rubia tinctorum
AATTCCTAACTTAGAAAACCAACCAAAAATCCCCCCTCTTTATATGCTTTTATATATCTATCTATCTATCTAGGCTTGTATCCACTCCTAATTGTATGAACCCTTAGGAAAATTCCTCTTCTTTGTGGACGACCTCGACTTGCCAATCTATCTACTTAGTTGTATTTAGTGAGCAAATTGGGCTTAAAAATAGTATATTTGAGAGGTACGGCGACAACCTCCCAAGTTTTAAACCTTAATAAGACAAGAAGCCCCATACCTGATGGTTTCACAGCTAAGTTCTTTTTGAAAGCTGGGGATATTATTGTGATCGACCACCTAGATGTTGTAAATGACTTCCTAACATCTTCTGATATTCCGAAAGGCATTAGAAACACATGGATAACGGTTATACCAAAAAAATTAACCCCAACCTCATTTGATGATTACAGACCAATTTCATTATCAAATGTTACTCATAAAATCTTCTCTAAAATTCTAACTAAACGGATTAGCCACCAATGGATAAACTCATTTATCCACACTAGTCAACATTTATGAAAGGAAGGGATATTTCGGATTGTGTAATCTATCTTCAAGAAATGGTTAGATTTGTAGATGAAAAACACTCTGTTCCTAACTGGATTCTCAAATTAGATCTTAGGAAAGCCTTTGATAGTGTCAGTTATTCATTTCTTAACAATATATTACTTAAATTTGGTTTTCATTGTAAGTTTGTGTATTTTATTATGAAGAATATCTCTCAGACAATGGTCTTAATTTTAATTAATGGAAATCATGTTGGCTTTTTCAATGCAACAAGAGACATCAAACAAGGTGATCCTTTATCCCCTTCTTTATTCAATCTGTTTTTTTGAATCCTTTACAAGAAGTCTGGCGTTGGTTTATGCTAACAATAAAATTAAGTACTATCAACTGCCGTACATTCTATCCCCATTTCTCATTTAAATTATGCTGATGATACTGTGATTTTTATTAAGGAATAAAAAACTAACCTGATTAGAATTAAATCTTTTTTAGAGAATTTAAAGAAACATCAAGTAAAAAAAACAAAATATCTGATTTTTCCATTAGTAAACATGGTTTTAGACAGAAAATTAGGGAAATAAAGACTACCCTAGGAATGAATCATGACCAAATACCTTTTACTACCTAGGTTGTCCTATTTTCAATGGCAGGATAAAAAATATCTATTTTCAGCCACTAATTGAGAACATTGAAAGTAATTAATGAACTGGAAGAACAAGTGGCTAAGTTTAGGAGGGAAAATGGTACCGATCAACACTTGTGTATATGCGACCCCTCAACACATTTGGGCAATTTTAAAACCTACCTCCCAGGTCATCTAAGTTATTGAAAAAAAATTAGCTAATTTTTTCTGGGGAGAAATCAACAATAAAAAGAAGAAACATTGGAGGTCATGGTCCCAGTTATGTTTCCCTGTAATGCAAAATGGAATAGGTTTCAGGAGCATAAAATCAATAATCCTTACTTGCTCATATAAGCTCAGGTGGAAATTTCAGATGGGCAATATAGTTTGGTCAAAATTTATATGGTCATTAGCCACCTCTAACAGGAAATCCCACAATTGGAAAAGGATTTGTGCAGTAAACTTTAAAGCTAAAAACCTGACAAAGGTCATTTTGGGTTATGGAAAATGACCATTCAGGACAGCAAATTAGACAGATAAAGGGCCACTCATTGATTCAATTGGGAACAATACTGTGAATATCCCTCCTGATATTTCCGTTGCCCAATTTCTCAATGATAGGCAAAATGATATCCCATTGATAGCTCCCTTTATTAACTCTGATATTTTGCTCTCTCTTCAGGTAGCACAGACATCTACACAAAGGGAGGACAGACTCACATGGAAGCCCAACAAAACATGTCATTTTACCAATCATTCAGCGTATCTCAGCTCAGTTACTCCAAGAGGTAATCTCCAATCCTTGGAAATGATCTGGAACTTCAGGATTCCCTAAAAAAAATTTAATTTTCATGTGCAAATTGCTTAATGCCTTGCTACTATTTAATGATGTATTGAAAAAAATAGGTTTTAACCTACCCTCAAAGTGCATTTTATGTAATAACTTTGATTCTCTTGACCATTTCTTCAACTCATATACTGCATCAACTACATTTTGGGCGGAAATTAATAAGTTAATCGGATTGCCAGACATTTCATATAACAACCTCTGTTGGGATAGATCGAACACAACATGGTCCCTCATAGGTTTCTCATCTGTCCATAGAAGCATAAAATCCGAATTCCTTCTATCACTTGTTGGTACCTCTGGAAGGCTAGGAATAGTTTACGCTATGATAATATTCTTGTGCTTTCTGATCACATCATCAAGAGTAGTAATGATAAAGTATTCTGCATTTATCATGCCAAACCCATTAATTCTTCATCTAGTATTGATCTGGAGTTAGTTGCTAATGGATTGATCCTAAACCTTACACCCTCCCAGGCGTATCATACAGACTGTTTTATGAAAAAAAAACTAAAACTGGAATCTTAAAAACTAATGTAGATGCAGCCTGGGACTCGAAAACAGGAAACACATGGATAGTAATCGTAATTAGATCATTTACTGGTTCCTTAGTTTGTGCAAAAATCTATTACAAATACACTAATTATCCTCTACAAGAGGAGATAATTGCTGCAGGTCTGGGGATTTCTTTGATTCAGGAGCTAAATTGTATCTCAGTTTCAGAATCTGATTGTGTTAATGCTGTTAACATGATTATCGATCCCCTCAAATCTCCTTTGCACATGTAGGAAATGGTAGATGCTATTTATAGAAGTTTATGGAACATACCATTTATACACACTGTGAGAGAATGGAATAAAGTAGCAGAAGTGCTCGCAAGAATGGCTCTCACCGAAAAATATAATAAAGTATTGCTTCCTCTTGAGCTACCACAGAGAATTAGATGCCTTATCTCACTTGACAAAGAAGAAATCCCAGATATCAGACTGCATGCTAACACGATGGGGAATGGATACTGCAAATGAAAATTCTATTCTAATGCAGGTCTTTCGAGCTAGGACTCCATATTATACAAGGATGGTATTTTACTTAGCAATGGAGCAAGGAAGTAGTTCTGTTCACCACTCTCACAAGATTATGATTCTTTGACTACAAGGAATGGATCGATACATCACCTTAGTCACTGCCTCTAAGCACTGCTCAAACTTAGCTTTTAGAATCTCACCCAATACATCAGGAATTTTGATTCACTACAACTATCCAACCTTCAGGATAATAACTACCTTTATAAACAATTTGTTTATATTGGTAACTATTTGGAAATGCCATGTAACTAAAGTATTATCCTATTTTCTTAGTTTGAATTTAAAGTCTAGCCATCAATTGTGGACACAAGGGCGGAGGCATATCTGATGGAACACTTTGAATTTCATTTTTACTATACAAAATTCATCATGCAAACTTATATATGTCAAAAGACAAGATTTGTTTTTAATTTTCTAGATCTGGGGTGCCTATTAATGCCCTACATCTCTATGGAGATGGTTTAAGCTTTTTAAAAAAATAAAAGAAAATCATAAAATATCAACTAAAAAATGAAATAAAAATTAACTGAAAATTAAATAAAAATTAACAAAAAATTGAAAAAAACTGACTACAACTAACAAAATATCAACTGAAAATTATACACTGGAAATCATAAAAACATCAACAATCATAAATTGAAAAAAAACATCAACAAAGTTTAAATTATCAATTTTTTTTAAAACTACAAACATCAACTTATATCACCGAAAAGCTAAATATATCAATTCCTACCACCTAAACTTCAACTGAAAAATGAAAAATGCCAACATAAGAAAAAAATACACTACAAAACATCCACTCCTACACTTAAACTCACCTAGAAAATGAAAAATATCAACATGAGAGATAAAATAACAAAAAATATCAACCCATATAACCCAAAAAAACTACAAAATATTGACTCATATAAACTAAAACTCACCCAAAAAATGAAAAAAATCAACATGAGAGAAAAAAAACTAAAAACATCAACTAAAAACTACGATACCTCAAGAGTATAAATTCTCCACTTTGAAAATCATAAAATATCAACAAATTTTTAATTAAAAAACTACAAATATCAACCTATATCACCCAAAAACTACACACCTCAACTCATATCTCCTAAAAATCACCTAGAAAATGAAAAATATCAACTTGAGAGGAAAAAAGCTAAAAATATCATCCCATATAACCCAAAAAAACTACAAAACATCGACATATATCAACTAAAAAACATCCGGAAAATGAAAAACATCAATATGGGAGAAAAAAAAACATCAGCAAAAAAGATACGGTACCTCAAGAGTATAAATTCTTCACCCTGAAAAGCATAAAACATCAATAAGTTTTTTTAAAAAAAAACTACATATATCAACCTATATTACCCAAAAACTATAAACATCAACTCTTAACACATAAACCTCATCTGGAAAATGAAAAACATCAACCGAAAAAAGTTACAATACGCCAAGACTAAAATTTCTTTTAAAATGACCTATTGGAATTCAAACGCATATCACTAACCTCAACTTCTAGAGTAATAACCACTACACCAGAGACTCACTATTGAACATACACTCAGTGAAATAAAATTAAAACTCAGCATGTGAATCAATAAAAAAAATTCTTCAAAATAAAGGTGCTA
This sequence comes from Rubia tinctorum, assembly GCA_032355605.1. Lineage (NCBI taxonomy): Eukaryota > Viridiplantae > Streptophyta > Magnoliopsida > Gentianales > Rubiaceae > Rubia > Rubia tinctorum. The sequence continues at coordinate 4,711 of JAULKM010078245.1, forward strand.
GTGAGATTCGAACCCCAGACCTCTAACCTCAATATCTAGAGTACTAACCACTAGACCAGGGAACATTCACTGATCATACACTCAGTTAAAAAAATATTAAACCTCAGTATATCTCCTTAAAAAAAACTAAACAAAAAATTAAACCTCGCCTCTCACATGCAGTACCTCAGCCGCCCGTCCGTTGCCGAGTCAGTAATCTTGTGCGTAGAAACACGCAAAAGCCTTATTCTCCACGTGGTGCGTGAATTTCACGCGCAACAACCGTTCTCCTGCAACTTTAATTATGCAACCGCCGCCGAAAATGTCATCATCGCAGGAGCGAATTGCAAAAGCGTCGTTGTACGTTGATCACTGATCCGCCGCCAAGAATGTCACCATAGTAGGTATGAACTGTAGAGGCTTTTCCATTTCCGTGCAAAGGAGTGTCGTCGTCGCCTTGCAGAGGAGCGTCGTTGTCGCCATCGTTGTACAGTGGTGAGAATCTCAAAGAAATTACAGCGGCGCACCTAAGGTACAACAGAGCTACGATCCAACCTTCTGGTGAGCCTCTTGCAATAGCCAAAGTGTCGTTACTCGTGATGAAGGACCCACTGGGTGAATTTGGGTGATGCGGTCTACTATGATCTAGTCGCTACTCTAAATGGAAAGGGTGAGGTATAGTCCTTTGTCGGACTTCCAAGTTCTCTACATTAAGTGATAGCCAAAAGCCCATCGCAAACTCCGAATCAGAGTTTAAGAATAGGTCATTGAGAGACGTATCCTCCAAGATGGCACATCGGTCGGGCAGGGGTAGGCTCATGAATTTAACCTTCTTGAGCCCACCATACATCAAAGTGAACTTATCAGGCTCCTCGGTGGTCTGTATCATCTTTGAATCTAAAATATTGCCAATATTGTAGAGGCATTCAAATTTTCCCACGACAGACTACCCGGTCTCCTGTGTCTCCAACTAAACATCCATAGCATCGATGATCATCATGCCCTTCATACTAATCTGACCCTTTTATGCATCAAAAATCTTAATGGAAAGTAGACCCACAAGTCTACCCATTCTGGATGGCTCTCACCCTCAAAAGACATTAGCCAAAGGCACTTCAAATGGAAGTGCAAAAACTGAATGGGTTCACCGTGATAGAACATAGTTATAATGAGGAATCAATGTACAAACCGCAATGCTGGGTGGATAATAAGTGAGCTCTTATCCTTGCAACACATGGCTATTCTAATGATCGCTGCCAAAAATGCCACCACATTGAAACCGGGCGCTGTGTCAAAGTCAATTTCGCCACCTTCATAGCCCCATTTAAAGATACATGCCAACTCAACATAATTAAGTTCGTACCTCACATCCTTAGGGTGGAACCTGACCTATCTTCCATTGTCATGTTCCTCTATTTGTAGCGTGGCTAGGAACTCTAAAGTGAGGCAATGAAATGTAGAGGCATGTACTTTCAAGAACCCCGCCAATCAAGCCTTATCTAACAACTCATTCATGGAGTTTGAAAATGCTTAGCCTGTCTAGAAAAGCTGTGGCAGCAAACATGGTCGCTAAAATAGCCATTTTAGGGGTGACTAGGTTTGCCCATATCATAGCAAAATGCACCCTAATATTGGTCAAACCCATGTAGTTTTAGGTGGGGCATGTGAGGAACAAGAAGCTTGTGCATAATTGACGTGCACCATGTAGCATGCGTTAGCCGATGCATTTGACACATTTATTATTATCTTTCGTAGATTGAAGGTCATGTACCTTAATTCCTGGTCGTAGATAGAATTGGGACCAAGAAAGGCGGATTCAAAGTTCAAGAAAGCCAAAGGAGAAACAAAGGGATCGTTGTTCGAGGTTGCACGAATCTATGGAATTTAACTCTATATTTCCATGGATCTAATTTTTAGGGAGTAGATAATTAAACTTGAGGTGTATTTATATTCATGATTTTATTTTTAGATTTTTGAGGTTTAAATTCTCCTATATTAATTCCTATGAATATTTGTGCTTGATTTGTTCTTTACCTTCTTTGGAGATTTATGCTTTGCCATTATTGCAATGCATCCATATATCTATGGTACTGTAAAATCATGTTAGATATCATTGCTATTTTGAGAGTGTTAGAATTATGGAGTATGTTCAAGAACATCGGTGAGATGAGTGCATTCATGTTACCTCAATGAAATATCTTTGCATGTGTTAAACAATAATTCTAATTGGATAGTCATGGCAGAGAAATCGCATGTTGGGCAGTTGATTCGGCAAATCCCAATGAGGGGAAACCCTTGGCTTACCCCAGTAGATTGAGCATGATTATTTGAAGCAACTAGGGTTGTTCCGTCTTGGAGAAATCACAAAGTTGTGCCAATATTAGAGTCATCACAAAGTTGTGCCAATATTAGAGTCATCACAAGGTATCAATTCCCTTTGCCTCTCTAGGCATAGGGATTGAGATCTATAGTGGAGTGTCTAGGATATAATGCCCTTACTTTCATATCTAACGGCTGCGACCCACGTGAGGCATTGCCCTTTTAGGCGTGCTTTGTACCTCTAAGCAGAGGCACATTAGCATTAAGGGTAAGAGACAAAAATGGTCCGCAGAGTCATTGGATTAGAGAACATCCCTAATTACGGAGACAGTGAGATAAACACGTATTGGTTGTAGTACTTGCGTGACATACAAGGAAAATATCTGGCTATCTCCATAGTATGTGACATAGGAATAAGATAGGTTTATATTCTTATATGTGAATGAATCGAGGATAAGAGTCATTTATCGATCATGTTACACAAATACCCCTAAAATGCTAGTTTATATAGTTTTTATCATTGTTTATTGCATACTTGTAGTTGTTAGTAGAAAATCCCCGCCCCAATGGTTATTTTACAAACACTAGTTATTACTAACACGTGGTCAGATTGACAACCTGACCATGGTTGTGCCTACCTAGTTTCTAGACTTATAACATCTCCGTGGACGACTCGGTACTTACAACTATCTACCATTATTGATAGAATTGTAGTAGGAATGAGAGAAACTTATAAATTTCATCTTTGACCTTTAAAACATAGACAACCTCTGCTTGTGTTTAGTGATGCACTGGGAAGGGGGTGGGTAAAAATGTTGGCGCCGTTGCCGGAGATGTTAAATTAACGGTATAGTAATAAGCTTGCATAATGTGTTAGTAGAGTAGTTAGTATTGGTCTTTTTGTTTTTTTTTTGGAATAGGTATTGCTTGTATTTTTGGTGTGAACCGAGAATTATTGCACTGCGATTCTGAATTTTGTGTCTTTTGTTTTTTTTGAAAAAAAAAACATGTGGGAAGAAAGTACTGAACAAATGAAACTTTGTAGGGAGTGTCATTGGGATCATCCTACGGAGTGTTGCCCACGGTTGAGTGACTATGGGAGAAGAGAGGCTCAACGAGTGAATTTTGGTAGGATATGTCATTGCAACCACCCTACGGAGTCTTGCTCTTGGATGAGCGAAAATGGGAGAGATGTAGGAGTTGTTGGTTCCCAAGGCCGATGGGATCAAGATTGATACCCATACCACGATTCTTCCAATTCGAGGTTTAGTGGGAACTCGAATTTGTGGTATGGAAATACATCGGGAAACCAGCACTTTGGGTTTGATAGTTGGAATCCAACAACTTATACTTTGCCCCAAAACAAATCGCTAGAATTAGTTCCCAAATCGGATTTTAAAGAATTTTTGTAAGCTATAGCTAATGTGACCAAGGGAAGTGAGTTACTCCAATTACAATTGCATAGCGACATTAAAGATTTGGGAACTTACCTCTTCTCAAGCATTGAGAAAGTTGAGGAGCAAGTGAGTGATTTGATTGAAAAAGTGAGACAATTAGAAACCCAATATTCCAAAAATGAACCATCCCTAGTTGAGCTTAAAACTTTGGTGTATGAATCCAAAGGGGATGGGGAGTGGTTTGTTGAGAGTGAAGAAGTTGAGGAAGGGGCGATTATATTTAATTCATCATATTACATGTTATCACCCCAACCTCCACCTATAGAACCAATTCCCACATTTTCGGAACCCTTAGAGGAAACCACAGAGAAGCCAATTGAATATGTTAAGTTTTCAAACCACCTATTTCCTCTAAGGTAGACTCCTCCTCTACTACATCTTCCTCTTGGAAGATTTTTACCCCCACCTCTTTCTTTTTAGTTACCTATGGTAGTGGGGTACAAACCTGCACCATATGGATAGCATTAGGGTCGTGCCAACGACCTTAAATATACGGAGCTTCTTGGGAGGCAACTCGAGCTTTTGAAAAAATTATTTTAGTTAGTTTTTCAAAAATAAACATTTTTGTTGTGTTTTCCTTTTTTAGTTGTTGGTTTTGGAACACTATTACACTTGGTGTACATGTTTATTTTGTAGGAAGCATATGATTTTTGGAGGAAAGCGAGCAACGGGGTTAGAAGGAGTCCAACTCATGTACCATGTAAACGCACGTGGTTTGTGAAGTTCAAAATTGTGGACAAGAAGGCGAACCAAACCCCAAATTCATGGGGCATGTAGTCGTACACAAGACGTGAAGCTCACTTACCTTCCTACGTCCCGATCAAATATTCTTTCCTACAACCATCAAAATACCGCCCAAACCCACTTACCCTCAGAACCCTTGATACACACATATCGAGACCTAAGAGGTAACTCTCCATTGTGGTTCAATTATTTATTCGACTTTTTATGCATGATAGAGTTTTGATTGAACTTGCTTGATTAGAGGTTAGGAGTAATTTATTGGGGTGATGGTAATATATTCCTTAAATTCTATGATTGTGCCACCAAGGGTAGATTTTAGTGTTCATTTTTTCCCATTGTAAGTGCTATCTTATTTCCTTCCCTTGACATAGGTTCTATAATTGTTTATATGCACTGAAGAAAATGCAATCTTTAATTGTGGGGGTGAGGAGATTAGATAACACTTATGATTTTTGGTTGTTTTTATATAGCTAATAGATCTTCTAAGAGAATTTTGAAATAAATGAAAATTTTGAAAAAATGGAAAAAAAAATGTCGGGCTAAGTTGGAAACCCAAAAGAGCAAATTAGGCAAAAATGAGAAAAAAGCCCGGATAGGTCGAAAGGCCTAGGTAAAAATGAGAGGCTAAGGCCCGGCTAAGTTGGAAAACTTAGGCAAAAATGAGAGGCTGTGTGGAAAAAAGTTAAATGGTTAGCTCAACATGTGTGAAAGCTAGGATGAAAACCCAAAAGGGCTCCAAGAAAAATTGAGAGAAAATGAAAACTAAGTTGAGGATCTTGCTGCATTATCCGTTGTTTTAGTTAAGTTGATAATCCCGAGTTATCCTTAGCTACAACCAATTCGAGGGTCTTGTGGATTATCCTTGGTTGTTTTTTCGGTAACAACTCTTGGATTAATTTTGACGGACTATTCGGTGGAGTAAGCTAGTTCAACACTTATCATTCTTATGCTTACCTTTTTATTCACAATATTTGGGATGGTTAGGTTAATCTAGTATATTCGGGGAGAGTGAGAGTTGTCAGAGTCTTACAATCATTGGGGGGAACTAGGGTAGTTTGGGAATAAGTTGAATGCATTGGCTAACTTCTCTTTGCATGCTACATTTCGCTTAGATATTTTATCATTTATATTTATTCGAGGAAGATAAAGGTTTTAGTGTGTGAGTATTGATTTTCACCATATAGCATGCGTTAGCCGATGCATTTGACAAATTTATTAACATCTTTTGTTTGGTTGATTGCTAGTTTTAGTTAGGTTTTCACGACAAAGGGTTTAGACGACCATTATTGGTTTTCTTGTCAAAATCCTGAGTTTTGTAGACTTTATTAGAACTAATGGACACTTTATATTCACGGGCGCCTAGATCTTTCTTTTTGATCTCATTAGTAGGTTGCCCGCGAGTACATATTTTTATTCTTTTGTAGAAGGTCATCCGCACGGGTGGTAGTAGATTTCAAAGACCACCCGCAAGGGTAGTAGTATATTGCAAGCCAAGTACCTTAATTCATGGTATTAGATGAAATTGGGACGAAGAAAGGCCAATTCGAAGTTCAAGAAGGCCTAAAAAGAAATGGAGGGATCGCTGTTCGAGGTTGCACAATGTTCTGGAGAATATCCGAGAAGAATCAGACCTTGAGGATGTCACCATTGGATTTTTCTTCTTGAGCGCTATAAAACCAACTACAAGAACTCCCAAATTGAACCAACGGTTCACCTGTAACGGAGCAAACAAATCCGCTGACCGAACTAGCCACGTCCAGCGCAGACCGCACAAACCCGACACGAGACCAGAGCTAGCACGACTCGTATCACTTTTCACGGCCCATGTCAGGAATCCCTGGAAAGACCCGTACAACCTTACACTGGCCGTGCCAATTTCCAGCACGAGGGTTCTCCATTTCGGCTGGCCGTGCACTCCAAGTCACCTTTTCAATCTGAAAATCAGCTAAGTATGGGAGTGGGACGTTCCATTTTATATGGACCGCACCGTTTCAAGTCACAAATGCTAAGATTAGCCCACAGGGTGTGAACAATGATGCATGGCGCACCGAGATACTGAGCAAAATGAGGTTCCAACCAACGGACCGTGCCGGGACGAGGGGGCCCTGCACCAGGGCTCAGCACAAGGTGGCCCCGTACCAGAGCTCAGCACATCCTATTCCAAATAATATGGGTCGTATCAATTTCCAGTACAAACCACGGGCTGTGGCACGAGGCACCCCCCACGCCAATTCCAGCTGCAAGGATTTATTGCTTTTTTGGGGCTTTTATCAAGGCCCAATTCCCTACTTCTATATATAAGAGCTTTTAGTCTTCTAGTCTAAACTATGTAGGCATAATGTAGATTTTAATTCTCTCTCTAGGTAGAGGGAAGATGAGAGCTCCCCCTCTCTCTGGAGTTCTTCTCTTTTCTTTTATTTTCTTGTCTTTTCCTTCCCTTATTTTTCAAGATCAATGACATTTAACTTAATATTTTCCATGGATCTAATTTTTACGGAGTAGTTAATTAAACTTGGGGTGTATTTGTATTCATAATTTGATTTTTGGCATTTTGAGGTTTAGATTCTCCTATATTAATTCCTATGAATATTTGTGCTTGATTTGTTCTTTACCTTCTTTGAAGATTTATGCTATGCCATTATTGTGATGCATCCATATATGTATGGTAGTGTAAAATCATGTTAGTTGTTGATGCTATATTGGGTGTTTTAAAATTATGGAGTAGTTTCATGAACATTGGTGAGATGAGTACATTCATGTTACCTCGATGAAATATCTTTGCATGTGTTAAACCATAATTCTAATTGGATAGTCGTGGCAGAGGAATCGCATATTGGGTGGTCGATTTGGAAAATCCCAATGAGGGGGGATCACTTGGCTTACCCTTATAGATTGAGTATGATTGTTTGTAGAAACTAGGGTTGTGTTGACTTGGAGAAATTACAAAGTCGTGCCAGCATTAGAGTTATCACAAGGTATCAATTCTCTTTGCCTCTCTGGGCCTAGGGATTTAGATCCATAGTGGAGTGTCTAGAATTTAATACCCTTAATTTAAAATCTAATAACTGGGACCTACGCGATGCATTGCCCTTTTAGGAGGGCTTTGTTCCTCTAAGCTGGGGCGCGTTATCATTGAGAGTAAGGGGCGAGGATAGTCTGTGGAGCCACGGGATTAGATCCCATCCCTAATTACGGAGACAGGGAGATAAGCATGTATTGGCGGTAGTACCTTGTGCGACAAACAAAGGAAATATACAGCTATCTCCAGACTATGTGACATATGCATAAAATCGGTTTATATTCTTATATGTGAATGAGTCTAGGATAAGAGTCATTTATTGATCATGTTACACAAATACCCCAAGTGATAGTTTATATAGTTTTTATCATTGTTTATTGCATGCTTGTAGTTGATAGTTGAAACCCACCCCCCCCCCCGAATGTTTATTTTACCAACACTCGTTATTCCTAACACGTGGTCGGATTGGCAACCAGACCATGGTTGTGTGTAACTACTTTCTAGACGTATAACATCTCTGTGGATGATCCTGGTACTTGCCACTACCTACCATTATTGGTAGCATGGTAGTAGGAACGCGATCAACTTATAAATTTCATCTTTGACTCTTAAAACATAGACAACCCCTCTTGTGTGTCTAATGATGCACCGGGAATAAGAGGGTCAATACATCTCTTAGGGGCATTATCAACACAAAACACAAGTATACAAACAATCCACCAACAACCATCAATATGCCCTTCTACAAATACCGTATCAATACCAATCCCAAAAATAGCCACACAATTCCACCACAATACCACAACACTAGCTCCAATATACAATCACCAATACTAGCACCACAAAAAATCGAGCAAGCACACCACAGAATAATCACTAACTTCCCACAAGCACAACAATTCCATAATACCGACTATATAACACCAATCAATCAAGCATATACTACCCAAAAATCAAACACTACCAAGCAGAATGAAGCTTCCACACAACATTATTAAGGACAATTTAAAGTTCCAAAAAACTCAGAAAAATTGATACGTTACCGCGATTGTGTTGCGGGAGACCTGTACATGCATTCTCGAGGAAATTGTAGCCTTCTAATCCCGAATCAACCAAATTGTAAAAATCCCAAAAAGTTATGGTTCTTGCTCAATAAACAGATTGAAGGATATTTTGTGGGATTTGATGAGTGGGGGAAGGTGTCTGATGAAGGGAAAGGTTCGCCTGGATTTTGCATAAAAGTGGTGGAGGAGTGGAAGGAAGCGGCGATTTAAGGATGAGAAATGAGATGGATGGAATTTGTGTCTAGGAGAAGAAACAAGGGGAATGTTATAGTCGTTCCCCATAAACTGTGGGATATACCATGGTCCGTGGCACCTGACCTGCCAAACTTGTTTTAATGCTGCATTTTCACCACAGTCCATGGTATATTTCACGATCCGTGGAAACCAACTTGCCCAACTTCATCTTTTGACACCATTTTCACCACGGACCGTGGTATTATTTCTCAACACAAAGATAAGAAAAATTAACTAATTTTTCAAATAAAACTACAAGAGCATTAAATCAAATTACATCTACGGAATGTCACAAATGACCATCCGAATAATCAAAATCAAATTTATTTAATGTCGTCTTCACAACTTACTCCCTTTCTTTGGCTATACTCACAAATTGAATCAAGGAGATCGGCATCCTCTCCTTTTTTTGGCACGAAGATCTCATGGTAAATCTTCAAACGTTGTACATTAACCTTGAAGGTTTTGGATGTAGCTTGATCTATGATTTCCACCGCACCATACGGCTACGGGAACACCTTTACAACTTTAAAGTGACCCACCCATCGCAATCTTAGGTTCTTGGGAAACAATTGAAGGCGGGATTAAAATAGGACCTAAGACCAATGTCAAATTCTTTTCTATTGATCATCTTCCCATACCAAGCCTTCATTTTTTCCTCGTAGATCACGGCATTTTCATAAGACTCCCTCCTTATTTCTTTCAACTTCCTATGAAATCTGACCTTATCAATGTCTATATTGAAGCTCTTCACCGCCCAATAGGCTTTGTGCTCAATCTCCCTGATTTGCTTTGTCAAAGGCACCTTTGCATTAGTCTCCACCTCTTGGCATGCAATCAATCGAATCAAGTGGTCTGCCACGAGGTTCTCCGTACCTTTTTTGTCTCTCCCCTCCAAGTTAAACTTGCTCAAAATAAAAATCCACCTAATCAATCAAATGACAAGGCGCTGCATGGTCAATATGAACAATAATTTTATTACCAAGAAAATAAGGTTAAAATTTTTTCGAAGAAAATACCACCGCAACTAATTCCCTCTCCATGGTTGAGTAATTTCATTGGGCCTCATTGAGAGTCACAGATTCATAATAGATGATGTGAGGCACTCTCCTCACCCTTTGACCTAACACCGCTTTGACAGCGTAGTCACTTGCATTGCACATGATCTCTAAAGGGAGGGACCAATCCGGGGGTTGTAAAATGGGAGACGAAACTAGTCTTGCTTTAAAATTATTAAAAGCTCCCTTACACCCCTCATTAAGCATAAATTCCACCTCCTTTTGCAACAATTTACACGAAGGAGATGAAATTTTGGAAAAAAATCTTTATGAACCGGCGGTAAAACCTTGCATGACCAAGAAAAGATCGCACTTCGCAAACATTAGTAGGATAAGAAAAAGTTTCAGGTCAATTTTATCCTTGTCTATCTCAATACCCTTAGAGGAGACAACATGGCCTTACACGATGTCTTGTTCCACCACAAAATGACATTTCTCGGAATTTAACACAATATTAATATCAATGCAATGTCTAAGAACTTGTGCTAAATTAGCTAAAAATTATCATAGGAATTACCATGAACGGTGAATTCATCTATGAAAACTTTAACAAAATTATCTAAAAAATCCTAAAAATGCTTACCATACTCCTTTGGAAGGTAGCGGAGGCGTTACACAGCCCAAAAGTCATACTGTTAGAACTAAACGTACCAAGGAGGTACGTGAAGGTTGTTTTCCTAGGTCTTCCGGTGCAATCTCCACTTGAAAGTAACCCGAGTACCCATCTAAAAAATAATATAAGGGCTGGCTAGCTAGCCTCTCAAGCATTTAGTCAATGATATGCAAAGGTAATCGGTCTTTCCAAGTCACCGTATTTACCCTATGGTAATCGATGCACACACTCCACCCGTTTGGAACACGAGTGGGTGATATGAATCTCCTTACAAAGATTATAGATTGCAGAATTTTTAAGAAGCACTCTTCATGAAGGTTGATCGAAGAACCCTCTTGAAATCAAGAAAACACAAACAGAGTCTAGTTAAGAATACAACTTTATGAACTTCACTAACATAAGGGTTGAATTCCATATAACCCAAGCACTAGTTGCACTGCTCTGCACCTAAAAGCATGTGTTAACCAATGCATTTGACACACTTATTAGTATGTTTTGGTTGGTTAATTGCTAGGTTCAGTTGGGTTTACATTACAAGGGGTTTGGATAGCCACAGTTGGGTTTCTCATCAAAATCCTTAGTTTTTTAGACTTATTTAGACCTAATGGACATAATGTCCTTACGAGCATGTAGATCTTGTTTTGTGAGCTTCTTTGTTATATTGCTCGTAAGCACTTCAGTGTCGATTGTAGAAGGTCATTTGCAAAGAAGGTAGTAGATAGTAGAAGGACATTCACAAGGATGGTAGTAGACAAAAGGTCACAAGTCAAAATGTGGTAGTAGATGGAATCGCGCCTAGAGGAGAAAATAAGTCAAAGCTCAAGCAATTGAAGAACTGGCACGGCCGTATCATACTGCACGAGCCGTGTCATACTGCACGGGTCATGCCATCCAAACTAGATGGTGCCAAAGGGTCATGGCATGGGCCGCAGGGAACTGCACGGCCCGTGTCGTTCAAAGGAGCCGTGCAGCTAAGTATGAAGCACGTGGCATGCCATATTGCGCGACCCATGCCCCTTGAAGATGAAAATCCTAAGACCAGCCCATGTCATGTAAAGATTGACCGTTCCAATCGTTTTACAAGAAATTGACTCCCATCTTGGAGCCCGCAAGGTATTGCACGGGCCGCACTTCTCAGAAGGTGAAATCAAGCATCCAACAGGCAGCCCACGAGGAATCACACGAGCCATGTAGTTCAAATGCTTATAAAATGCTTCCATCCGGTGGCCATGCAGTTCTTTAGTTATTATATTCTGGTTTCATTTGAAATTCTCCTTTTTTGGTGTCTAACCATTATATTTTCTTTTGTGTATTTTAAAATAAAGTTCGTGAGAGTTTTCAGCTTGTCAGTGAACAAGTCGCCAAATTCACTAAGGAAGATGGTTCACTTCTAAAGAACTGGCAGGCCAGCAAAGCGAAGGTCGCTGATTTGGATCTCTCTCAAGGTTGCTAAAAAACGAGCTTGTTTCTCCGAAGGGCCTGCTTTGGCTGCTGAAAAGGAAGTTGATATATATGATGAGTTTGGAGATGAGAAGATGCAGACTAATGGTCCTGCTTCACCTGGGTATTCTCATGTTCTTGTCGATCGTTTTATTAAAACTAAATCTTTCTACAACTTTTTTGAAGAAATTTCTTCGTTTGCTCGCAATGTTGGTACTTCGAGGCTTTGACTGAACTACAAAGACTGAACCCTACTGTGAAGGCTCAGAACCTGACCAAACAGAACAAATGTTGGAGAGTGTTGGAGAAACAGAAGGCTAAATATAAACAGGGGTTCATTTGCTGCATTTTTTATGGTGGTCATCCCTATGCCTTGTTGTCATACCTCACTAGCCTTATCTGTTTGCCTTTTGTGGTAGAGTTTAAAGAATGTGCAATTAATATTTTGAAGATCTTCCCTTTGGTTCTTGTACATCTAAGCCTCCCATATTTTAGCCTCCTCCTAACCTTTATGTCGATGTCAGGACACAAGTTTACCCGAACATTAAGGGCTCCGTTCAGCATGCGAGCAAGAAGAGTTCTCTTGTCGTTGTTCAGCCTTCGTCCACCTTCCCTACTCATGTTAGTTAATCTTAGTTCTATGAATTCTGATACTTTTTTAAATTCCTAAAAATATTTTTAAGTATTTATGTAATATTTGTACTATTATGGGTATTGATATTTGTTTGTCTTTCTAATTTTGTGACTTCTCATCACCTTTATTTATATTCAGAGCTTTGATATTTTGGTTAATCATAAATTTTTGAAAATTCTTGACTATTTGGCATCTAATGTTCGTTTTCATCATCGTTCTAGGTTTTTCTCTCATCCTTCACCTTGTCCTATTAAGTATATCAAAGCTACCCAGTCTTTATCTAGGGACTATGTTGAGCTTATTTTCGCTGATCGCTTCACTATTTTGGAATCTCCTCGATTATAAATTGGGCGGAAATTTCCTATTTCCTCATCTTCTCCCCATACTTTGGGTTGTCCTTGTATCTAGTTCATTCCTAAGGGTTATAACATTGAGTAACTTGACAAAGATATAGTTCATAGTTTGGTAGATCTTGAATATGTAGGCGTATACATGCCTTCGCTCCATCTTCCTCCTTGTGTTTATAAATGGGCATCATGTTTAGGTATTCGCTTGAAGTATATGTTACTTGGTATCCATGATCTTGAAGTTGGATGGATTAAAACCTTAAAGAATACTCAAGATTTTGTCCGTGAATTTAAAGATTTTTGTGTCGAACAATTTTATTCATCGCGAACAATTGAACATGGTTATAATGCTTTGTCAGTAGGAGGATGCTAAGATTTTCTTTGAGCAAGGCTGGAGAATCTCATCAAAAGACCCTGATCATTGATATATAGTGTTCTCGCATTGACGATCTATTAGAGCTACCGAAGAAAAAGCAAAGGGAGTGTGATCATTTCTCTTCTTCTATAGCCGGGTGACAAAGTGGATTTGACGAACACTTTTCCATAAACACTCAGCTTTGAAGTGAGAATGGAGAGCTTTGTGCAGAGTGGAATCATCTTGACTCATGTGTGCATCATCTTGAACAAGCTTGTATTGAATACAAGGACAAACTTCAACCCCTTCCATCATCATCTGGTCGGTCTACTGGCTGTGAGAACCTATTGATGAGTATTTGCGGGCAGAGGATTAATTTATCTGAAGTTGTTAGGTCTTACATTTTCCAATTTGAAGAGGAAATGAAAATTTTGATGGCAACAAATAAGTATTATCAAGATACTGTTGACGTTATGAGTGTACAACTTGATCGTGAGGAATTGGCCCTATAACTAATTTTAAGGCGTACTATGCCAAGAATCCTGATCATATGGAACGAACAGGTTTTACACGGCTTGTTACCTACTTATACATGAAATGGTGCTATAACAAAATTTAAGAAGATGAGAATGAGGCCGAACGATCTCGCCGCGAGGCTGAGCAGTCTCGTCGCGAAGTTGAGCCATCTCGTCGCCATGGCAATTCTTCGTCCTCTATATCATCCCGTACATCTGGGCATCGATAGTTTGTTTTTTGGACTGTTGGGAGTATTAATTTATGCTAACTCGCATTTTATAATTCAGTTTTTTGGCTATCTCTGAACAAAAAATGTTGTGTTTCTTACATTTCCTCCTGTTCATTCGTATACGCATTTGTCACTTTCGTGCTTTAGTTTTTGAGGTTGTATAATTTTTCCTACTGATATTGCTGGCATGTTTTCCTACTTTGCAAGATCTATTGCTTGCTTATGTCACGTTTGTGGGCATATCTTCCTTTTTTTAAGATCTATAGCTTGCTTAGTTGAGTTTGGGAAGTTCTAAGATCTATTGCTTGCTTGCTTCGTTGTTTTGTAGGCATATCTGCCTTTGTGCAAGATCTATAGCTTGCAAAAGCAAGATTGCAACATACTAAGATCTAAATCTTGATCGTTAAAAAGTTGTAAGTTGTTTGTTCTCTCTTGACCAAACTCAATTGTCTGAGATGTGTTGTAGTTGGCTATTATTTAGAGAAATTACGTAAAGAACATGAAAATTTTGTTGCCTCCAAAGACGCACTTTTAGATTTAATATGTACGGCTGCGATAATATCGACTTCAAAAGAAAACAACGATGCGAACAATACTAATGATCATGTCATAGCTTCTATATATTTGTGTTTTTCCTACCCACCTCCTTAGATGTTAAACATATAACTTTCTATGGTTGGTCACTTTCCAAGTGTTAGGGACGCTACTGCCATCCAATCTCTCTAGTTCATAGCAGTTGGAACGGTGCACTTTTGCTATCTTGTACATGCCTTCTCACTTTTAGCTTATCTTTCCTTTTTCTTCCGCTAGGCCTGCTTCATTATTTTGCTGTACCAATTCACCAATTTGGAATTGTGTCTTCTTGACCTTGTGATTGTATGCTCTAGCCATGTTCTCCTTATACTTCGCCTCTTTTATCGTTGTTCATTGCTTTTTTCTTTAAGTTCATCTAGGTCAGATCTTATCATTTCGGGATTATCACCCTCCTTGTATACCTATACTCGAAGGCTCGAGTTCCCGATTTCCACCGGTATTATTCCCTAATGATCGTAGAATAGATTATCAAACAGTTATTCTAAACAGGCCTTCCCACTTTTGGCTTATCTTTCCTTTTTTCTTTCGCTGGGCTCGCTTCATTCTTTTGCAGCACAAAGTCACCAATTTGGAATTGCTTCTTCTTGACCTTCTGATTGTATGCTCTAGCCATCTTCTCTTTATACATCGCCTCTGTTATCGTTTCTTACTAGCTCTTTTCTTCAAGTTCATCTATGTCAGATCTTATCATTTCGGGATTATCATCCTCCTTGTATACTTGTACTCGTAGGCTCGAGTTCCCAATTTTCACCGGTATTACTCCCTAATGACCATAGACTAGATTATAAAATAGTTGTTCTATATGACCACGGGGTATTAGGTATTTCTTCCACCCAACCAGTTTGCTTCCCTTCCAATCTTTTTTGTATACCATGAGCTATAGTCATGTTGGTGACTTCCACTTGTCTATTGGCTTGAGGGTGAGCTATAGAGGTGAACTTGTTTATAATCCTCAACTTCGAGCACCATTTAGTGAAGACTCTACTAGTGAATTGCATGCCATTGTCTATGGCGATAGTTTGTGTCACTCCGAAGCGACAAACTATGTTCTTCCAGATGAAATTTCTTATTACTTCTGTCGTTACTCTTCCCAGAGGCTTTGTTTCCACCCATTTGGTGAAGTTGTCAATCGTGATTATTAAAAATCTTGCATTGCCTACCAGATCAATTCCCCACTTATAGAATGACCAAGCTCCATATATTCCTGTTAAAATAGCCTGTGGTTTGTGCGATATTGAAGTGTTGATCTGGAAAATTTTACATTTGAGTACAAAGTTGTTCGCATGGTTGAACATACTCAGTTAGTAGTACCCTGCTCGAATTATCTTCTTTGCAATCGTTCTAGAGCCTTGATGCATTCCACACAATCCTTCATGCACCTCTCTTAGGACTTTCCCTGCTTGTGATGGTCCTATACACTTTATCCATGGGGTCAAGAAACCTTTCTTGTGCAAGGTTCCTTCTTCGTAGGAATAATTATGAGACCACAACTCTAATTTTCTGGCTTGCGTCTTGTCTGCTGGAAACTTTCCTCTTACAAAGTATTCTATCAGTGGTGTCATCCAACTTACTTCTTCAGTCTGTACTGTTGACACAATTGTAGTTACCGACTTCTCACTGGGATGACTTCTACCTTAACATATTTGTGGCCAAACAATGAATCAAATCCAGCTGTTGCTAGCTTGCTCAAGGTATCTGTTTTTGTGTTCTCACCCCTTGGTACATGTTGAACATCAAATTATTCAACCTGGGAAATGAGTTAATGAACTACTCCCAAACACTTTACTAGCTGCTCTCCCAGCACTTTATTGCCTCTTCGCACTTCCTGAACTACTATCTCCGAATAACTGAAGGCCTTAATACTTCTGACCTTTATTTTAATTGTAAGATCTAAGCAACATATTAAATTTATGTATTCCTCTTCATTGTTGGTGAGTGGAAAGTCGAAACGAAGTGAATATCTCTACTCCCCTCTTTCTTGGTTGACCAATAGTAGTCCTGTGCCGCAACCTCTTTTGCTGAATGCTCTATCTACGAACAGTTTCCATGCGACATTCTCTCACCTGGATGTGTATTTATTGATTCAAATATTTTTCAGTGCATTCGATTCTTGTACACATTCGCTGGTCATCTCTGCGATGAATTTCGCTAATGCGTGAGCCTTGATTACAGTCCATTGTTGTAATTGGATTTTAAATTGCCCCAAATCAAGAGTCCACCTTGTCATTATACCCGATGCTTTAGGCTTGCTGAGAATGTACTTAATTGGGTGATCAATATAGATAACTATCCTATGATTGTGGAAATAGGGTTGCAACCTTCTTGCTGAATATACCAAAGCTAGAATCAGCTTCTCGACTAGCATGTACGCTCTCTCTGCACTTTGTAGTATTCAAATAATGTAGTATACTTGTATCTATTCGGGTCTTCTTGTCGCACTATAACTAAGCTGACTGCGTTCGTTGAAAACAAGAAGTACATATATCGGGTTTCTACAAAAAATTAGAGAATTTAATGTAGGCAATGCCTGGAGCTGCTCTTTCAAGGATTCATACGCCTTCTAACTTTCATCGTTCCAACTAAACTTATTTACCTTCCTCGGGACTTCAAAAAGTGGGAAATGTTTTTCGACAGCCTTTGAAACAAATCTAGTGATTGCTACCAATGATCCCCTTAATATTTGTACTTCCTTGATTGTTCGTGCTCGAGGGAGGTCAACTATAGCCTGTATTTTTTCTGGATTGGCTTCGATTCCCCTGGAGGATACCCTATATCCTAAAAAATTCCTTGCGCCTACTCCAATTATGTATTTCTTAGGATTAACCTTCATGCCAATCCCACTTAGAGTATCCAATGCCTCTTTCAAATCCTTCGTAAAACTGCCTATCTTTGTACTTTTGAAAACAATGTCATCAACATATGCTTCAACATTTCATCCTATTTCATTGCGAAATGCATTGTCAATCACTCTCTCATACGTTGCTTCTGCATTTTTTTATGCAAACGGTATTTTCACATAACAAAATATTCGGAAGCTTGTTTTGAACGCCATTTTCTGGATTCATCAGTATTTGATAGTATCCTTTGTACGCATACAAAAAGTCTATGACTTCGTACCCAGAAATTGCTTCGACCAACTGATCAATCTTAGGTAGAGGATAACAATCCTTTGGACATGCCTTATTTTGATCTGTGAAGTCTATACACATTCTCCATCTTGTGTCAACCTTTTTTACCATCACTGGGTTTGCCAACCATTTGGGATACATTACCTCCTTCATAATAACTTCCTGAAGCAAAGCTTTTACTTATTCATCAATTGCTTGTTGTATGTCACTAGTGAAGCTTCGCTGCTTCAACTTGACTGATTTAATAGAATCACTGATGTTCAAAGAGTGGGTAGAAATTCGTGGGTGAACTCCTCTCATGTTCTGTACACTCTATGCATATGTGTCCTTATGACTTTGTAGAATTTTGATAACCTTTTCTTTCTCCAAATATGTAAGATGCTTCCCTATTTTAACGCACTTAGAAGTGTCTTCATCATCCAAAGTAATGAATTCAGTTTCTTCTCCCAGATCTACTGCTGACTCCTCCTCCCTAAGTAAGCCGTTATTTGAGATAGTGCTAACCATCTTTGCTTGCTCCAAAGTTTTCCCTGCTTTCATTGCGATGGACATACATTGCTTCGCAGTCTGTTGGTTTTCTCTAATTGTTGCGATTCTAGGTGGAGTCGAGAACATTATTACTAAGTGATATAGAGACCATATCTCCTTTGATGTGTTCAGCTATGGTCTTCCAATAACGGTGTTAAATTGACTTGGTGCGTCCATGACCACGAAGTCACACATGATGGTACAATTTTTATCACTTTCCCCAATGGTGACAGGCAGCTATATGTTTCCCAATAGTGTCTATGCTTTTCCTGTAAATCCTACTAGTGAGGATGTGGAATTTTGTAGATCAGTCCGCTTTAACCCTAGTCTATCGAAGCAATCAACGTATAGGATTTCAAATACACTTCCAACATCCACAAATACTCTATGAACCATTGCATTTCCAAATTTAAAAATGATGACCATTGGATCATTATGAGGTGAAGCGTTGGGAATTGCATTCTCTTCACTAAATGTGATTGTCTCGTCCGAATGAAACCTTTTGTCAGCAGGTTCCTGAGGTGGCAAATACCTAGCCTTGACTTTCCAAGAATTATTGGACAGCAACTTAGTTGGCCCATGAATAGATAGGATTACTCTTTCTGGAGCTTTGGTTGTTGTGTCTTCATCATAATTTACCACTACTGTCATCTTCTGATTTCTGCTCTGTGTGTTCGCTACACCTTGGTTTTTTGCCACGGAGCTCCATGCTTTGTTGGCTTTGTGGTAACGTCTTCCCCCATCTTCTTTCTTGTATTAGCTCTAATATCCATTTCTCAAGTTCTCCTCTATCTGCCTTCTCCAATCTCTACAATACTCGATATCATGGCCAAGATCTTTGTGGAAGGCACAATAGTATTCCCTGGATATTTTGTTAGCGGGATGCTATTATCGGTTCCGGTTCGCTGAATAACTCCCGTGTGCTTTCCATAATTCCTTTCTTGACTTTGACAGGGGTGCCTCTTGGTATGATGCGACATGCATCCCTGATTCTCTTCCTTGGAAAGGGATAGTTCATTTTCTTTTCTTTATAAATCCCCTCTGTGTATCTTCCGTCATTCTTTTCTCACCTTGCTTCTGCTCTATCTTGCGATTATTTTCTTCCTCCGTTCTCACATATTTCTCGATCAGTTTTTTGCAAATCTCTTAGGTTTTGAAGCATGTTTCTCGTGATTTCCATAAAGAATTCTCTAGATCGCATGCCCCCCCTATGAATGCACCCTAGGAAGATTGGAATGAAAAATGTCAAACTTTTAAACTATATTGTTTAGGTCTGAAATGGTTTCGGTGAACCTCTGCTTCTGATAGAAGTGGCCTGAAAAAAAATCTGACAACTGTTCCCAAGACCTAATGATTCATTTTGGAAAGTCTTCGTACCATGTGATTGTTGTTCCCAATAAAAAAAATAGGGAAAGCCTTGCATACTAATTTGATTTCTGCATCGCAAAATTTCATGTTGTTGCAATATGAATGCAGAAATTCTTTCGGGTCTGTGGTTCCATCATGGATCTTAACGTGCAAAGGAAGCTTGAAATCTTTTGCCATCTTAAAATCTCGAAGATGTGGTGCCAATGGTGATTTATCCGCATTGTCATCTACCACTATATCCTTTAACTCATCTTCGTACATAAGATTCTCATTCCCTTGATTTGATCTCTTATGTACCCTCAGGAATTTTGGCTTGAGCGTTGTTAAGAACTGGTTATACAGGCGTTCTGTGTTCACTTCTAGGAATGCTGCGAACATTCTTCTTTCCTTCTATTCATTTGTTTTGGTAGACTCTTCTTCCTCCTCCCCATCCTCCGTATCTTCCCTATCAATTTTCTTTTCTCTGCTAGGGACGTATGCTTGGTTTCGGCTGGGATGCATGTTTTTGTTGCATCCAATTATTTGTTCTTGTGTCTGATGGTTATGGATTTTCTCAATTATGGTGAATGCCATAATTTACTTGAAGGATCCCAAAATGAAAAAAATGTGTACCCACAAACGGCGCCAAATGATGTGGTAATATGATTAAGTAAAACCCTATCCATTCATCGTAAGGTATCTTCTCCTGCAAGATAGATCCCAGAGGTAACTCTGGGAAAATACTCTGACGATCAAGTCAGTATTTTCCTTAGAGAACTGGAATTTCTCAGTTTAGTCTCACTTATCTGAGCAGTGTTGCTCTCTTTGTATTTATAGCCTCTCGTGGTTGAGGTTGCATATTGTTCAGGTTTGAGATCGTGGATCGCATCGTGATCACTATCTTTCTCGGTTTATAGTTAGACTTTGGGCTGAATGGACTTAGTTATTTTCGTGAATCAAAATTGGTTAGGCTAGGTATACACCACGTATCATTCTCTCTGTGGTCCGAAGGTTTCGTCCCCGAAATTGAATCATCTTCAAAGGTGAATGGAGAAAAATCAGCAACATTGAACGTATTATTAACACCATAGTAGCCAGGAAAAGCAATCTTGTAAGCATTATCATCACAGGTTTTAGCACGTAAAAATGAGCATCACCATGCGGAATTTATTTAGATTTCCAAGATTTTGTGAACCGTTCCTTTTGCAAATGCAGACAGATTACTAATGACCTATACCCACGAAAATTATCATATTTAATCCCGATTTATTTAGAAAATTCTGAAATTAAACCCTTAAGGAATAGATTCAATTAAATTTCATTTGACAGTTTACACATCACAATCCATACACGATTAACCCTCAAATAATTCACTTTAACATGGACAGGAACTAAACAGAATACCGATGACCAGTACTCACGAAAACTATCATATGTAATCACGATTTATTTAGAAAATTTTGAAATTAAACCCTTAAGGACTAGAATTAATTATATTACATTAAACAGTTCACACATTAAAATTCATACACGATGATTCTCAAACTGTTCACTTTAACATGCACTTGAACCAGACATATTAGTGATTGACCACTCCGTAATAAATGAACCATAACTTCCTACTCAAACATATTAAAAATACGAATCATATATCATTAAAAACTAGATTTAAAGATCATTCATTTGGTTTATCATAAATAAATTTTAAATATCTAGTATAACATGACTGCAGAACTAAAATCCAAACTGAAAAACTTATATATTCCTGCACACACACCACTCATAATTTCATACGCAGTTTCCTAAGTTAATAACCTAATTGTGAATTTTTAAAGAAGAAGAATAAACTTACTATTCATCTATGGATTAAGAACCGACGCAGAAAGCTTCAATAATCGCCTTACCTCCTTCTCAATTATCGGAAGCTGCAACTCGCTCTAGAGTCTCCCTCCAATGCTCCTACGTTCTTCACTTGATCGAAGCGGTATTGTGTTGGTGTGGTTGTTTATGGTGAAGAGGGTTTTGACAAGATATTCTACCAGTGAAACTTAAGTGTTATCTTATGGATAAAGCATAAGGAGGAAGAATTACTTATGGTTAAATTATCTTGAAAATAATTCAGCAAAATTAGTTAGATTCAAACTCCTAATAGTATGAGATTCCTCGACTGATTCAATTCAGTTGTACTTCTTTGGGATTCATTTTATTTATAATTATTATTATCTTTATAAATAGGTATATCTTTGATGATTTGAAAATACAATCTCTATTGAATTCAAATTACAATCTTTTATGGAGTTAAACTTCATTGAATCTGTCTACCTAGTTTAATTTTAATTTTTAATTTTTAATTTTTAATTTTTAATTTTTAATTTTTAATTATTATTATTTTGATCCTCAAAATATTTATCATTTTAAATTCACCCATCAGAAAATAAATTATTGATAAAAGGTTTCTTGTTTAAAATGAAGCAAAATTCTCGGGTCTCACATTTTCGGCCAATAAAAGTTCTCATGCAACATATTGTAAGTTTTAAGTGCACCAAAATGTCCCATAAGACCACGTGAATGTGCTTCCCGAATAAGTAATTCTCTCATAGAAAATGAAGGAACACAAAGCTTATTATCACGAAACAAGAATCCAACATGTCTATAAAACATATAATAAGCTCCATCCTCGCATGCAGTGTAGACAGAAGCAAAATCAGAATCAGTTGCATATCATTCTTTCACAAAAGAAAACCCTAGCATAACACATTCAAGACAGGTAAGAAAAGTATGCGTACGAGTCAAATTATCAACAACAACATTTTCTTTTCCCTTCTTATATCGCAATAATTAAGGAAAAGATTCAATAAAACTAGACCACTTAACATGACGCTTATTAAACTTCAACTGACTCTTCAAGTATTTCAAGGACTCATGATCACCGTGAATAACAAAATCTTTATGCAATAAATAATGTTTTCACGTCTCTAGAACCCTCACAATGACATAGAATTTGTTTTCATAAATAGGATAATTAAGAGCACCTCCCTTTAACCTTTTACTGAAATAAGCTATAGGTCGATTCTCTTGCATAAGAACACCACAAATACCGGGAGGTCGTCGCCGTACCTCTAAAAGATGCTATTTTTAAGCCCTTTTGCTTACTAAATAAAACTAAGTAGATAGTATGGCAATTCAGGATCGTCCACAAAAACGGGGAATATTCTCAAGTGTTTGCTCATAAAATGGTAAATACTACTCTAGATATATAGATACACATATATATATATAAAAGCACATAAAAGGGGGGGGGGGGGTTTGTTCGGTTTTTATAAGTTAACAAAT
>JAULKM010078246.1:0-11687 GCA_032355605.1 Rubia tinctorum
TGATGTAACGGCTAAGGCCAAACTATTTCTGTTCGCTGCTTTCGGTTTGGGGAGCCTATATACACCTCGCAATTATTTAAAAAATATACATCTAATAAACAACAACCCAAAAATTACCACAAATCGTAACAAAACCCTAAGATATCACACACAATCAAAATTGAACATCAAAGCACACTTAAGCATGAAAATACTACAAACATCGAACACTGAAATTAAAACATCACACCAAACACAGATAACAGTACTTAAAACCTAAATATGAAATATCAAACAGAAATATCAACAAAAGTATCTAAAACATCACATCTGAAAAATAACAAAACTTACAGATTCACCTTCCTTATCGATTGCAGCAACGGAGGGAAAGTCTTCTTAGACATCTAAGAAACAACAACAACAACACAAAAATTAGCACAAATCGTAATAAAACCCTAAAATATCACACACAATAAAAACTGAACATCAATTGCACGCTTAAACATGATAACACCAAAAGTATCAAACGCTAAAATTTAAAAAGCACACAAACACAGATAACAATACTTAAAACCTAAAACATCAAATCGAAAACGAGAAAATTCAAAATATCACTACTGAAAATTAGTAAAATTTACATCCTCTTTCCTTTTCGATTGTAGCAGTAGTGAGACAAGTATTCTTAGACATCTAAGAAACATCAACATCAACACAAATATTAACACAAATCTGTAAGAACAACTCACCAAACACAAAAAAAAAATTATAGAGAAATCCCCAAATATTACTCAGTATAACCCACACAAACCCTAGAAAATTACATGAAACAAAGAAAGTAAAAAAATGAAAAAACAACAAAATATGCATAAATAATCTTAGCAAAGACATTACCTTCGAAAATAAACACTAAACGAAGGTCGTATTGTGTTCGGCAACTGGAAACCGAAAAATTGGGCGAAAAATTCCAAAGATCTCAACGAACAATTGGACGGAAGAAAGGAGAAAGAAAATGGAGAGGATATGCGGTTAATTGGAAGGAAATGAGAGGTTGTGTGATGTTGAATAAAAATGGAGATGAGAGAGAAGCAGAGCGGTTGCAGAAGAAGGGAGACAGAGGAGTGAGAAGACGTCAGAAAAATATGAGAGATGATGATGAAAAATTATTATTTTTACCCTGACTTAATGTAAATTAATGAAATTTCACATCACCTAAAATTTTAAAACTTCAATTTAAAACCTTATACTATATTCTTTATAATTTAATCCGTGATTTAACTGTGAAACGATTTTATACAAGAATTTTTCAAAAACTTCTCAATGACCAGTACCTTTCATTTATTTTATTTTATTAAGTTGTGAATTATAAATTTGTTGCTTCGTGGTAGTCATAGTGGGGCATAGATAGAGAAGAAAGGGCAATAGCATTTACTAATTTTTAATTATTATATTCGTTATCATGTACAGAAAATCAAGAAAATTGGATTCAGAAAAAGATGAAAGCTACACTAAGGTCTCCATCAACGTTGTCGTATTGTAGTGTGACTGTTTAAAAATGCAATGGCTTAATTAAGCTACAAGCTGAGTTTGAAATTTGAAGTCGGCTTTCAGCTTCTAGAATCTCTTATTCGCACTTCTTGGACGGCTCTTAGATATAATATAATGATATTAATGTATGGGTTAAATACATTATAACCCTAATTTTATAGTGAAACTGTCTATATAATCACGCAATCTCAAAAAGTGTAAATTTAATCCTAGTTAAATATTATATGTGTCAATCTAATTCTAACTTTCGAAAAATTTGTGCCAATATAGCTAAACTCCCTAATTCCGATATTAACCAACTAAATTCAGGCAAGACTAGGAAATGAAATGACAAAAATACCCTTATAACAAATCAATCTTTTATCTTCAAAACTCATCTAACCCTAATTCAAAACTCTGCCGCCTCCACTACCATGTGCCCCTGCCTCCGCTGCCACCACCTCCGCTTCTGCCGCCGCCTCCGCCTCCGCCTCCGCCGCCGGTGCTTCCTTATTCTTCCCCAGCACCCACCACTGCTGCTGCCTCCTCCTTCCCCATCTCTGCCACCGCACCCGGTGGAAACCCTTCTTCTTCCCCATCAATATGCTAGCAGAGACTCAAACCTATATTCATATCTGTGGAACTCAAGGACGACGACCCGAATCCATAAATGTCCCGTCGAACTTGAGGAAGATGATGTCACGGCCATGGTGAATAACCACAGCACCAGCCCCGCCGTCCGATCCGGGAGTGCCAGAAGAATCATGCAGCGAGTATCGGTGGCCACATCATCGACGGATGCAGCAAATTCATGCTGGGAGGAGAGTCAAAACTCCCGAAGCTCTCCGCTGTGGGAGAAATGCAGCCACCCAATTTTTGGGTCGATGACATGAACTCAGACCTAGATCCATATCTTCGACCCAGACTAGAAAACGAAATATCGGGAGTCTCTGCTAGCATACTACCCGGGAGGATGAAGGGAAGAAAAAGAAATTCAATCGACCTAGACCCTGAAAAATAAATGCGGGGAGAAGATGACCCAGATTCATACCCGCCAGAACAATCAACTACCTGATTTCTTCCTCTCCCCGCTCAGACCACCCTTCTCCATCTCCCCGATCATGATTTCTTCCCTTTTTCTTTTTTAAGGCAAGGGCAAAATAATCTTTTCACCATAATCCGGCAAAAAATCGTTGACTAAAAATTCAACGAAGTCAAAGGTTATTCTGGCACTTTCTGAGATTGCAGTGTCATATTGGTACTTTCAGGCTAAAATCGGGATTATTTTAGCACTTTACTCTTAATGTATTGTACTTAGCAATGGCAAATGGCCGGTCAGATCGAATACGGATAGAAAAATATGGGTTGGTAAAAAATATGGGTTTGACCCATTTCGACCCCTTTTTATTGGTAAAAATGGGTTGGGTCACAAATGAGTCAGGTTGAATTCGTTCAACCAGCAGGTAAAATAATTATTCAACTCATGGGTCAAAATGTGTAAACATGTGGGTTTCAACCCATATATGAACCTCTATAAGTTTATATACCAACCCTTATTGGTAAAATTTCGGGGTTCAACCCATGTAGTGACCCATGTGGGTTTATATACCAATCCATATGGGTAAACCCGTGGGTTTTAACTCATATATTTACCCATATGGGTTTATATACAAACCTATATGGGTAAACTCGCGGGTTTTAACCTATTTGGGTATACCGTGGTCAATCCATAAACCCAACCCAGCCGACCCATATTTTTCAAATACCCATTTGACATGTTACCAATGTAACTCATTACCTATTTTACCCATACCCACCTGGGTTTAAAAATAGATAACCCTCTTGACCCTCGGGTTACAGATATATTTTTACACCCTGATTATACTTAGGGTGTTCATGAACTGGTCTGAACCGATAAAACATATTGAATTAGATTGAAACATAAAAATTGGAATCTGATGTATGAAATTCTAGTCTTATCTCACTAGTGCAGAATCTTTGATTAATGTCAGTGATCAAAGTCGGTTCTCATGAAAATATGAGGAACCGCCTTCCTGAAGGGGTTTTGAATTCGGAACACGTGTAAATCGGGCCCTCCATATAGTTGTAGGTGGTTATGCTGTGATTGAAGGTGGTTTTAAGAAATCGCTGTTGATTAACAAATGATAAAGGCAGTTTTTCATCGAATCACCTTTATTTTTCCCATTCAAAGGCATTTCTGTCAAACCACCTTTGTAGTTGTATAGTCCCGAATTTGGAACATAGGTCCCAGTGTAGTTTCGAGCTCTTAAGAAAGTGGGTTGGTTCAATACAATGGAGCCAGTCACTCTTCCGTTGGAGGAGCGCTAATCGGATCCATGTTCCTCTATCAGGTCTCTTTTCTGAGACTTTTCCTTAATCGGAAGTGCAATATATCGGGTGTTGTGTTTGTAAGTATAAGTTCCAAAATCGTAACCATAAAAAATGGTCAAAATTAATTGTGGAGGAGCTGATACTCTCATATGTTAGTTTTAAAAAAATGGAAAGATTTAGGTTAGAATGAGATGAACATTGGATTTCAAGATCTAAGGTATGTTTTTTTATAAATGTTATTGGTTTAATAAATAAAGTCTTGATTTTATTTGTAATGTGTGGTGTAGGGTTTGTTTGTTGGAATTTAATGAAATTGATTTTGATGACAGAGTATAAATTGTTGAACTTGAATGATGTGGTGATCTCTTATGTGTTAGATAATGGGTTAGTGTACGAGCAATCTAATACGGTATTTATAGTGTATTTGGTTACATTAACAGTCACTTCATTGACCTTAGTCGCATCATTATTTGCAAAATTCTTCCCAAGATTAGCATAAAACTGAGATACTTCATCAAAACGAACGCAATCCTCTAAAGTTATCAATTTATCCATGTGTTGATTCTTAAAGTAATGGAGTATGTAGTCTAATGACAAATCCTGAACATCTTTACTACGAACTACCTTAGGTTTAGTAAATTTACACATTCGGAGGAAATCAACATACCTTATCTCGGCTTCTTGGTTGAAAAGCTTAGTTAATGCCCCAATTTCAGTGTAAGGTTGATGACTTCTAGTGTTGGCATTTTCATGGTTGCTTGTCTTACCACCTTGATTTCTCATCATTGAAGAGACTGCCTGATTGATTCTGACCAAGTTACGATATCGGAATCGATTTCTACTTCTTGCCTAGGGTTTGTATGGATGAACTCGATTTGGAGATTTTCTTTATGAAGTCAATTCTGACCATTTTTTATTTAATCAAAATAATTTATTTCAAATTCAGAACCAGTTATTGTTTCTGAGCTGAAGCTCCGATGAATTTGTGAGTTTGGAACAGTGTCTTAAGCATGTTCCGAGTTTGGAAAAGGTCAATAACTGAAAAAAATGACCAATATTAAATGCTTTTCAAAGGGTAATAAATAATCTAGTATGGGCGCGAGTTCCCCCAAAAACACTCACACACGAACAAAAACCTTCTTCCTTCCCTAAAATCACCATCTAAATCTTCATCCTCAACTCCAAACCCTAGGTAATCATAAATATATGCTCTTGATTAACTACCAATTAAAAATGGCACTTAAATTTTGGGGGTTTGGTTGTGAAGAGTCTTTTTTGGAATAGGGTTGGTGTTCTTCACACCATCTATCCATGAGGTAACTCTTCTTCATTTCCATCACTTTTATTAATGTTTATTGTTGGTCATGCTAATATAAATCTATGTTTGAGCTCGACGGGTGTACATCTTGGCGATGACAATATATTTATCATGGATATTTTTTAAGAGTAAAATATATAATACATATTTATAGTTAATTTACTTGTTTCTAAACCATAATGAATGCTTGTTCAGTATTTGTAATGACTATCCACTTAAGGTTAGGGAAATAGGGTAGAAATTGGCCATATCGAGTCCAATTGAGTTGTGGTTCATCATAATTGTGCTCTTAGGTAGTAGAATGTAGAGAAAAAGAACCCGTGAATAGCCACTATCTTTGCCTGGCGGAAATACTAAAACAAGTGATGATATAGATGATGGGGATGAGTCAAAAGAGATAGGAATTGCTAAAATACATTGTAGAACATTGGAAAGAAGAATGGCGAGGAAGGAAATGACCTTGTTGGTTTTTAACAATGTTGGCCTATGTTTATCGGAAGAACGAGCTAAATGGTCTAGTTGGGTGGGGAAGGTCGGTAGGACGAGGGTAGACATTCGCTACGAAAATTGGCACTAAGTGCCAAAGGAATATATAAGGACACCCTGTGGATGGAGTGCTAAGTAAAATTCTTGTGAGTTTGCCACTTTTCAACCTATTAGCCATTTAATATTCTTATTTCAAAACAATTTTTTTACTTATGTTATTCCTTAAACTCCCTTATAGAGACCATTTGAAATAGATGCCCCGGACATGGTAAAATTAAGAGGAAAAAAAAGCAATGGGTATGTTGTCGAAAAGTTGGCGAGAACACAATTACACCCTGTTCAGAGATTACATCTTTTCAAATAACAAGGGAGACCGTACATGGCTCACTTACAAACATATTCAACCTGAGAGTTGAGATATCCACAAAAGAAGAGTCCTCGAAAACAAAACAACTTAAGTAACCCAAATAGAATATACTAATAATTTTATATTTATAAGTGATATTGACACAAACCTTCAACATTGTCACGTAGGGTACAAGAGAAGAAATGCGACGGATTTTGGCTTTGAATGAGTTCCCACATAGGAAGAGTCGTGGTACGGTCTTACAGCCCTCAAAATCATAGAGGAACGTTTTGAACAAGATGTGTTGTTGGCGATTGAAAAGGGGGTGACCGAAGAAGATGCTGATTGGCGGTCGTTCCGATCAACGTCAATCAATTTCATTGGTGTGATTTTTTCCCAAAGGATGACAGAACAAACAAGGTCGTTACGTATAGGAGACCATGATTTAATTGGAAAAAAAGTGGTAAACCTAATAAGAAATTCTTTTTTAATATCATATGCGTTTGTTGATTATCTTTGTATTTTACTTGTTGTACTCTTTCCACGTGCCAATTTGAACACGACATATTATGTGAGGCTGCCAACAAATCCAACAACCCGAGAAGGGTAAGATGAGTGAATGCATTCATGTCACAAAGAAATGCTTTTGGGACAGTACGTTGTTTTGACAGGGCACATCCATCAAGAGTCCACAACTTGCAAAAGGAAGCCCAACTACGAGATAAATGGATAGAGAAACAAGAAATTTGGAATTTGGTCAAGCACATCGGTCTCCCTTTACTGGAACATCTAGAAGATCTCAATAGCAATTGGGAACCACGCTCAAGAGGAACTCAACATTCTCTGGGCGATATTGAGATTATCCGTGAAACCATAGTCCCGAAGACAGTCAAAGAAAATAATCTCAAAGATGCCATCTTATCCACAAAAAAAAGGTAATAACATTTCAAATTTGTTTTGTATTTTATTTTGCATAGTAATAACTAACAATTATTTATTAAATTCAGCCATCATATTTATGCAAACATTTTATTGAAATTGGTGATAAGACAAGAACACTACGCGTAGCCGATGGTATTCTTCATGAAGAAATGCGGCATCATCACTCAAAACCAATTGTTGATGGAATTTCTAAGATAGCCTTGGAGACACCGTTAGTTCAAAATGCTAGTTTTCCCTTCCCGTAAAGAGAGTACAAGAATGTGGGACCCGCCCAAGACATGTTCCTCCTCTAGCCAAGGCGTTTAATTTACGTAGATCCTACAATAGCAGGTCATTTGAAAGTGAACTAAGTGACGACGCAAAAGAAAATTTTACCCACAATGAAGGCTGTTGTGGAACCGATGTCAAGAGCAAATATAGAGAAGGAATGTCCGGTTTTTATCTGCATATTGTATGACATGATTTCCAGACACGAACGTAACTATACATACACATTTTTGGGCAACGAGTGTGTTTTTGGTCGAAGCCGAGATATCATCGCAAGGTGGGTGACTTTAAAATTTCTGGAGGTGTGACCAAGTCAACCAGACCATAATGTCACTATTCCTATTGTAAGCTCAACTTCCTTCTTATTAAATTAGACGGCAAAATTTACTTGTGCTTATAGTTCTACATATCTTGCATAAGGTACATGTACTACTTTTCCAATCAAAAGGACAAGGGATGGGTAGGGTATTTGTGTCCGGTAATGACTCAAGAAATTGGGTTCTCACGGGCTGAAAAGATAGAATATGTGCACAAATGCCTCGGGCGATGCGACAAGAAGCTATTCATTGCACCTTTCATTGTGAAGTGGTGGTTTTCTTACTCGAATTGTTGTACACGTTCATCATTTATTTAATTTGGGAAATTAATGGTTACATGGCGACATTTAATTATAGGGACCATTGGAGGTTGATTTTGATAGTTCCAAGCGAGAAACATGTATATTGGATGGATCCGTTGCACTTTCAACCATCTAAATCGTTTGTAGACATTTTGGAGAATGAACTCAATGAACC
Source organism: Rubia tinctorum (assembly GCA_032355605.1). Taxonomy (NCBI): domain Eukaryota; kingdom Viridiplantae; phylum Streptophyta; class Magnoliopsida; order Gentianales; family Rubiaceae; genus Rubia; species Rubia tinctorum. Next base: position 8,009 of record JAULKM010078246.1, read on the forward strand.
TAGTGACACAAAAAAATGAGTGTAGTCCAAATCAAGGTGTGATTCTCTACTTTATTTTTTCAATTTTTCCATGAAAATGAGTTAGCATATTCACAATTTATTCTTTGCAAATAAGTAAAAAAAAAGCAAAAACATGAGAGTGCGGCTGTTACGTTATATTGTACACGACCGAGTATGTCAAAGATGTCTGGTTGGATTATGTGGAAATTGGTGAGTACTCCCTCCGTTCTGCCAATAATGACATGTTCACTTTTTCACGATTTTCAATGATCATGTTTGGCCGTCAATATCTCTAACTAAATATAAAAATTCCACATAAAAAATTAATATTTAGAAAATAGACGTTAAGATAAATCTAATAACATATCACATAATTTTTTTATTTTGAATATATATATTTATATTTTGGGTCAAAGTTTACCAAGTTTGACTTGGAAAAAGTAAGCATGCCAATAATGGTGGGACGGATGGAGTATTAAATATACTTGCACACTAAGCTTTGTAAAATGATTAACTACTCAACAACCCAAACTAACGAATTCTACTATGATATCCACGGATTTTTTGAGAGGACTACAAGTCATATTCAGAAAATGACATCAATCATGTGAAAAATTGCTTGGCCCGGCATCTATTTTTTGTGCGCTCCGCAACTCTTGGAAAACCTAATGTGGTAGTGTGCACCAAATCTCAACATCATTGACATGCATTATATGGACTAGAGTTTCAACATATTTCTACTCCGATCTATAGATAGTTGCTTGTATAGTGTTGTCTATAGATTTTTGTTAAAGCCCTAATCAGGTAGTGGGTTAATGCTAGGAAAATTATATGTTAGGTTCAGAATTGGATTTGCTATATTCTATTACAATGTATAGGTAGATACTATTTTAGTTGTATCTATACATTTTTATTATCCGGGATGATGCGTTTGTAAATTGCTGGCAATTGGATTCAGGTTTTGAGGCTAATATTGAGCCGGATTTGTGAAATTCCAAAAATTACCTTCAGATCCGATTATCCTTCAGTGTTCGGAACTATTCACCGTATGTCATACTATTTCCTACGATTTTGCTTTCCGAACTTAGAACTCTTCAAATAAATTCATGTAATTTTTGGGCTGAAAATCCAGGCTCGGTCCAAATTATCGACCCCACTCTGGAAATCAGTAGTCCGACTACCTCCTCGATGCAGGAACTTTAACTTCCGAATACTAGTCCTAAATTCAGAAATGGGGACGTGGTCAAAAAAGGGAAAAAGGGTTACAATAGTTAGGACGGAATAAGGCGGGAATATCATAACCAAATATTCGTTCCGAGATTTGAAAATTTTAGTTAATCCAACAAACTTGAAGACGCTCTGAGTTTGGAACATATTAAAGGTGGTTCTACCGTCCTTTCAAAGGCAGCAAAGAACTGCCTTCTCCAGTCACGTTTAAAGGTAGTTATTGGAACCGCCGTTGATCGTGGAGGATCAAAGACAGAGCCAAAGAAGTCACATACAAAGTGACTTCTATGGTCCGTTAGAACCGCTTTCAATAGCCATCTCTACACTAGTGTCTTTGATCAAAGATTTTTCAAGATTTTTAGTTAGAGTTCGGTTTGGTCCAAAATTAAATTTTTTTGCTCCAGGCCGGATGGACCACTGTGTATATTTTTTCAAATATATATAATGTAAGATTATATATCTTCTACTTTAGTATCTCTTAAAGAACAAAAAAACTTAATTTTTTTAAAGACCAAAATTTTATTGTAAACAAAATAAAGTATGCAAATATTCGGTCCAACTGGTCCAAAATAGAAATTATTATGGTTCCGTCTCAGTCCTATATAATCACTAACCGATCCAGTTTTTATCCAGGACTTTTAATCATTCAGATTCCAGTTCTAACGGGTTCCATTGTGATTCGTTCCAATCTCAGATCGACGAACGCCCCTTATTATACTCATCCAAATGAGATATCTATTTAATTTAATCTGAATGAACATTTATTTTTATCGTTTCATTTTTCTTACTTTTATTAAAATTGAGCGGCAGGTGGAGACGTGGAGGATTGGCTGGAGCGTCGGCCGGAAGAGTGAGTGGCGACATTGGCTGATAGCGACTAGGAAGCGGGGAGATCATTATCCTGGACCTCCTCCTGCAACAAGATTCTAAGAAGCTCATTGGAGGACACTGGTTTTGAGCGGAGCGAGATGGCCGAGCGTAGGGCAGCGAACTGAGATCCCAAGCCATAAAAAAGGTTATCGACAAACTCCTTCTCGGAAACAACACAGTGACAATCCGACAATATCCCATTTCGTTTCGACAGATAACCCTTGGAAAGGGATTGAAATTGCTGCCGAAGATTCATTTGACGAGCTCCAGTTTGAGCGAAGATCACGTCCAGCAGAGGATGGACCAAGCCTCAGTCGTGGAGGTTGCCCGAGCCACGATGCCGAGGAGCGGAGTTGTCAGGGTCGAGCGAATCCACAGGAGAACCAGCCGGTCTTTCTTCATCCACACGGCGAGGGCTGGGTTCGAAACAGCGCTAGAGGCTGAGCCAGTGGGGGAATCACCCGGAATGGACGGCCACAGCAGGGATTTCAATGGTTGTCGGCGACGGCTGGACATCTTGCAGGAAGTTGTCAAGGTCGTATGCCTCCAAAGCAGACAGAATGATACTTCTCTAGACGGAGTAGTTCGACTTTGTCCAGTCAAATGGCAAGGTTTGGAAAGTGAAAGTTTAGGTTCGACGTGTCGGAACCAGCATTTGCAGTGAGGATTTTTGTGGAGCTTTTGGAGGAATTATTTTTGAGAAACATTGAATAAAAAATTAGGCTGATACCATATAAACAATGAAAAAGAGAATATTTGATTGATGGAAAGTGTTCTTGTTTTCATTGATGAGTGGAGTATATATAGAATACATGCCGGTTGCCCACGTCCCGTAAAAGAAGGGATTGAAGGCTGATTCTACGTAATTATGTTAGATGTATAGATAAGTATTTAGAATAGGTCTCTAGAATAAGTAATAAAAACTTACTGAGATAATTTCATATGGTTAACATTAATAAAAAAACATACTGAGATAATTACATACGTTTAACAGCCTTAGGCCAGGGTCGGGCATGAGCCCTCTCCTAAGCCTGCTATGTTTCTTCTCCTTTGATCGAACTGATTGATTTCGGTGAGAAAAGTTTTGATGAGAGTTCCTATTGGTGAAACTATAATTTTATCGTATTGCTAGGGTATACGGATGAAGGATCACGGTTAAATCGTATCTAAAAAAATCAGCATGATTTGTTAGGTTTGAACTCTTAAATCAGTTAATTTGTTTCATTTTTCTAGGCTATTTCAACTAGATACAATTCTTTGGTAACTCAAATTATTTGTACCTTATATATGTGTGTATATATATATATATATATATATATCACTACAACACAAACATGCTATTAGGATGCTAAAATGCGTCCCAACAGGTCTCTATTGGGACGCTTCCATTGATAGGACGATTTTAAAAGCGTCTCTTAAACGACCCGTTATCGCTAGTCCCTATAAATCATGGGTCGCTTAATTAAGCGACCATATAGTAAGATATATGGTTACTTCTATGCGTCCTATTATATATTTTTGGGACGTTTAATTTATAAGTGTCTTAATATATATCTATTCGGACGCTTATAAATGTCCCAAT
>JAULKM010078266.1:0-11686 GCA_032355605.1 Rubia tinctorum
TAAGCTGCTTCAACCATTTGAACAGAAATTCCCAATTTAGGCTATCAAAAGCCTTTGATATATCCACCTTTATCAGGAAGCTTGGCTTCAGATCACCATGTTTATATTTATGGAGCAGTTCCTGAGTCAGCAGGATGTTATGTACTATATTCCTGCCTTTTACAAAAGCGGATTGGTTCTTGGAGATCAGTATTGGCATTACACCTCCCAACCTGTTACAAATAATTTTTGTCACCATCTTATAGATTACTGAGCAGCAAGAAATGGGTCTGTAATCAGCAGGTTCTTGTGGTTGGGCCTTCTTGGGGATCAGGCTGATCACTGCCTTGCTGAAGTCCACTGGAATTTCATCTCCGTTGAAGAAGCCTTGTACTGCCTGTACTACACTTCCACCAGTTATGTCCCAGGATTCCTTAAAAAAGTGACTGGAGTATCCATCATGTCCGGGGCTTTTGCTAGATTTGATACTGAACAAAGCTTTGTGCACTTCCTCTTCTGAAACTGGTTTTTTCAGTTGCATCTGTTGGTGGACTGTTAGTACAAGCCCTCCATTTACCCCCTGTGGGTTGATTTTCAATTCAGGTTCAACCTCCCTTCCAAGGTGTTTTTGAAAGAATGGGGTAAGGTGCCCTTCAATGTTGCCTCTTCCTTGTATCACTCTATCTCCATCTGTCATAGTGACAATATGGTTTGAGTAAGTTCTTATTTTCAGCATTGTATAGAATATGCTCGTAGGTCTGTCACCTCCCTGTATCCACTTCACCTTTGCCTTCTTCTTCAGGAATCTGTACTCAGCCTCCATTTGTTTTACATTGGAGGGTTACTTATTAGGTTTCGAGTTGTGTGTTTCAAGGGTTTTGAGGGGAAATGGGTTTTGGTGGTTTTTTGGGAGTGGTTGAGAAGAATTGGTGATTTGGATGTAGGAAGGTATGTGAGCTTCACGAGTCGTGTACGTCTACACGCCCCATGAATTTGGGGGTTTGGTTCACCTCCTTGTCCACCATTTTGAGAATCACGAACCATGTACATCTACATGGTCCATTAGTTGGACTCATCCTAACCCCATTGCTCGCTTTCCTCTAAAAATCATATGATTCCAACAAAACAAACATGCACACCAAGTGTAATTGTGTTCCAAAAAACAAACACTAAAAATAGAAAAAACACACCAAACATACTAAGTATCTACAACACAATGCAATGGAATATCTTTCCTCCCCTACACTTACAACACAAACGTTCCTCAAATAAGAAACATGACATGAAAAGAATGGGAGGCAAACAAAATGATAGCAATCACAACTTCCCAATGCATTGTTCCCACCTCAATACCCTCAAATATACCCCAACATGAAACTCAAATCAAGCCACTACAAATCCTCACTAAACGAGTATAAATCAATATCCACAAAAAGAAACAACTAGTGTGTGGTCCTAGGTTGTGTATTTGGAGGTTGTTTAGGTGGTGGAGTGTAATGGTGTCTAATGGGTTGGGGTAAGAATGTGAGATTAAAGTGAGGATTTATTTCCCAAAGAAAATATAACTAAACTAATTTTTGAAATCTCGGGTTGCCTCCGGAGAAGCTCCGTATATTTAAGGTCATCAGCATGACCCTAACATTATCCATATGGTGCACATTTTCACCTCATCATCATAGGCAACAAAAAATGGAGAGGTGGGGTTAACAATCTTCCAAGAGGAAGATATAGTAGAAGAGGAGTCAACCTTAGAGGAAATAGTTGGTTTGGAAACTTAGTATATTCAATTGGCTTTTCTATCCTCAAAGGGTTCCAAAAATATGGGAGTTGGTTCTATAGGTGGAGGTTAGGGTGAAAATTGGTAATATGGTGAATTAAGTATAATCACCCCTTCCTCAACTTCTTCACTCTCAACAAACCATTTCCTATCCCCTTTGGATTCATCTACCAAAATCTGAAGTTCAACTAGGGATGGTTCATTTTTGGAATATTGGGTTTCTAGTTGGCTCACCTTTCAATCAAATCACTCACTTGCCTTTCAACTATCTCAATGCTTAAGAAGAGTTGATTTCCAAAATTTCTAATGTTTCTATGCAATTGTGATTGGAGTAACTCACTACTCTTGGTCACATTAGTTATAGCTTCCAAAATTTCTCCACAAATAGATTTGGGAACTAATCCTAGGGATTGGGTTTGGGGAATTTTATAGGTTTGTAAAGGCCAACTATCTAACCCAAAGTGTTGGTTTCCTGATCCATGTTCATACCATGAATTCGGGTTATCACTTAACCTCAAATTAGGAGAATCATGGTATGGGTACCAATCTTGATCCCACCGGCCTTGGGAGCCAACAACTCCTACCTCTCTCTCATATTCACTCATCCAAGAGAAATACTCCGTAGGGTGGTCGCAATAACACATCCTACAAAATCTCACTTGTTTAGCCTCTGTTCTCTACATTTTTTCAATAAAAACTAATACACATAAAGTTCGGAACCATAGTGCAAGGGTCCTCGGTTTGCACCAAGAACTCAAGCAATACCTATAATGGAAAAATCAAGCAAAATAACAATGAACTATTCAACTAATAAGCTATGTAAATTAACAATTAAACCTTTTGACTAGCATCCCCGACAGCGGGGTCGAAACTTGACCTGCCTCCCCTCGGATATTGCTAATAGAGCACACAACCTCTTCACGGGAGATGTAATAATTAACCTGAGGAGAGGGCTTATGATAGGATCAAAGATAGAAATTTATATTGTTGCTCGCGTTCCTAGAACTATACTACTTGTGGGGTAGATAGTGGCAAGACCAGGGTTGTCCACGGAGATGCTAGGAATCTAAAAGTTAACTACACACAGTACCAATCAAGTCGCCAATCCAATCATGTGGTAAGAATAGCTAAAGTTGAAAAATAGGTTTGGGGGCGGTGTTATCTAATAACTACAAGTATGCAAAAACACAAGAGAATAAAACTATGTAAAACTAGCACTTGGGGAATATTTCCATAACATGATCGGTGATATGTTTTGATCCTAGATTCAATCACATTCAAGATATACAAACATATCCTAGTGCTTATGACACGTAGTGTATGTCTATTGTCAACGTTACCCCATATCTGTCACATACGGGTGTGCACGTTTCTTTCATCGGCATTGCCTTTATAACTAGGAAAGTGCAACAATGGCGCGGCCCATTTTTCTTGTCTAGTTCTCCCTCATGCTATTACATCCCAGGGCACTCCACTACGGATGCTTCTCCCTGGGTCTAAAGAGGCAAAGGGATAGGCATCTTTGCGTGGCGTCTCCAAGGTTGCGAATCACGCTATGCCTAGTTTGCTACTAACGCTATCTCTATCGGTAACCCTTTGGGCCAATTTTCCAGTTAAGACTTGTGTACATTCATCATAATGGTAACTTGGTAACCCACATGCACACACCCATACGATCCCGGACCCCGTTACCCCTATTAGATCTTGGTTTCTCTCTCCAGGAGGATATCAATGGATGCGGCAACATTAAAGTGACCTACGGTGTGTGCCAATCTTAGTGTAACAATCATGCAATTAACAATAATATGAAGAACAAGCCAACATAATAATCATAAGCATATAAAATACGCATATACAAACACCAAATCATGAATACAAAAATACTACCTCTGTTTCATTAAATGTGGCACACTAGATTAGGTGCTTGGATTTAGGTGAATGAAATGAGTGAATGAAATTGAATTTAGAAAGAAAAAAAGTAGAATGTGTGGATGAAAATGAAGGAATCTTACCAAAAAAGGAAAGTGTGTCAAATTCACAAAAACAACCAAAAAAGGAAAGTGTGTCACATCCAATGAAACAGAGTTAGTATAAGCCCCAAGTTAAATAACTACTTCCTAAGCATTGAACTCAAATATTTAATTGATTCAATGCTCTTGGGCAAAGTAAGAAAAACATAAGAAAAAAAATTAAAGAGAGAGTTCCTTTCTCTCTCCACATACTCTTCTAAAAAAGAGCAAAAACTTCAATCCATAGTATTCATTGAATTAAATACAATGGATATGAGAAACTAGTGAAACTGGTTCCCACTTGTATTACATCGGCATGAGCTGTGAAAAAACACACAGCCCATGTGTGGCACAACCCCTGCAATAATGCACGAGCCACCCTCTGGGAAACATACTTGAGGGAGATGACCGGGGGTCTTCAACTTTCGTTCTTGGCACATGGGATGTGCTAAAGCACACAGCCCATGCTAGGACTTATACTCGCCTCTTAGCTTGGCATGACCATGTAGGTTACATGTGTGGTGTTGAGCCGCTCTGGCACGAGTCGTGTCTCATGCTGAGTTAATCTAGCACGGGCCTTGCCGGTTTCGACACGACTAATAATTTTCTTTTTCCATCAACTTGTTTGCAACATTACAGATGAATCGGTGATCTGATTTGGGAGTTCTTAATGTCCATTGAATAGTAATTAAGAAGGAAAATTCAACGGTACCATCCACAATGGCTGATTCTTCTCGGATCACACCCAGAACTCTATGCAACTCTCGAATTATAATTCCTTCGCTTCTTTGTCTTCTTTCTTTGACACTTATATCTTCTACCACATTTTGAATCATGGCCTTTAGTCTTCTACCATCCTTACAAATGACCTTCTATTATGCAATTCCACCCTTGCGAATGGCCTTCTACAAACTGCGCCGAAGTGCTCATGAGCGACTTAATAATAAGCTCACAAAAGAAAATCTAGGCACTTGTGAGGACATAGTGTCCATTTGATCTAATTAAGTCAATAAAACTCAGGATTTAGATAAGAAAACCAACAACAGTCATCTAAACCCTTTGTAATGTAAACCTAATTAAAACTAGAAATCAACCAACTAAAACATAATAACAAATGTGTCAAATGCATTAGTTAACACATGCTTCTAGGTGCAGATCAACGGTCATCACCGCTATGGGGTTGAAGATGTTGGACAAGTGCTTGGAGGTTTGTTTTGGCCTGAATTTCTCACGCGTGGTGGCTCAAAGGTTCATTTTGGCCTGAATTTCCCCACGCGGAGGACTTGAGTTGCGTCGCGGCACAATTCGACCATGTCTTCATGAATGATGTACCTTGGAACCACTGATGATAAGTCGTGAGCTTGCTTCACCAGGATCTGCAAGATAAAGCCCTTGGAGGTGTTTTGGGGGGTGGGTGGAAACACTCTGATGATGAAGTCAGGTTCTTTTCCCAAGTTAAGAATAGTTGAGTGAATAGTGTTACCTTCTTTATTATACATGTCGACCTTCTTGAAACATGTCAGATTAGGCAGAGCTAGTGTTTTATTTTCTTGTGGAGCTAATACTAGGGTTCCTTATTGGGCTAACCCAATGGGTATTACCCAAGAAGTATTAACCTGAAGATAATTCACTAAACTCTGGCCAGTAAAGAGGCACTCAGGTCCATTGTTAATAGCATACTATCAATCAGCCCCAAGAAAGCTGAAGGTTTGACCTTCGAGCCTTTAACTGGTTACGGGTTCGACCTTCGAGCCTTTGCTTGGTTATGAGTTCGAAGCCTTTGATTGGTTGCAGATTAAACCTCCGGGTTTCATTTACTTGAAGTGGGAGACCTTGACGTTATGTCATAGAGAGGCATCAAATGAGGTAAGTGGAAAGCACACTAGGTGCGTGTTGCGTTCTTGGCTCACGGGGAGAGCTGCATCCAGAAGGGATGCCCCGCGCTCGTCCAATCTCATTAATGAGAGGAAAGATTCCATCATGCGGGCGCACTATCACACGTTCTCATGCTTTTCACTTAATATTTCTGGTGGCCTAAGGTAATTATTACCCATATCCTCGCTTTCTATATAAGCCGCCTTTGAGGAACGTTAACCACTTTTCCCCATTCTTGTCCAAGGCTCTTCGGGAATTCCCTTTCTCTCTCTGAGCTCCCGACATACATGTCTTTAATTTTCTGACCGTTAAGAATCTAAGAGTAATTCCCCCTTTCCCTTAATACTTTCCCATTCTCTTATACTTTGAAAATATCACAAGCATCATCGGGAAGCCAATGAAGGATTTCGGCTTACTTTTCGGCCGTTTACGGCCATTTACTGCTCCAATATTGGTGAGGAAACCATCCTTCCCGGTTCTCACTTCCAGGACTTTGGCACTGCCTCGTCGTTCGCCACTGGACCTAATGTTTCAGGCAGTGAAGCGGACGGTGCTCCAGGACATCATCCTCCACTGAAACTGGGTCATCATAAAAATGGATTGTGTCACGGGAGCAGGCTCCAAAGAATGCCTTCATTGAACATGAAGGAGATGGGTGGTTATTTTATTGGGAGATCCTCACCCCAATTCTCGACAGTCCGTGTCAAGTCCCCAATGAGGTTTCTGAGATACTTTCTACTCTTCCAGCTGCGGTGAGGATTCCTTTGGACCTCAATTTGGAACTACTTTGAGAGGACGAGACTCCCAGCGAACCTCGAGTGGGGAGGTTTTCCATCTACGAATGACACTTGAAGTTTAGGTTGTGATTCCCTTCCCTCCCTTGTTATCTCAACTCCTCGAAGATCACCAGGTCAATCCAGCTCAAATCCATCCGAACGTCATCACTTATGTTATGGCCTTCATGACGCAGTACCACATGCTACAGATTGTGCCCTTGCATGAAATCTTCCAGTATCTTTACTACCTATCTCGGAGTAAGTCTATTGTCAACACAAATTAGGGGGGGTGGAGGATATTTTTAACCTTAGTTAATAGGTCATCCACCAACCTTATCAAGATATTTTCCAACTACAAAGGATGGAACAACCCTCCTCCTATATGCACCTTAAAGTGTGAGGCGGAATGTTACTGGGTCCCTAAATGGAACCTGAAGCCAAAGTTCGAGAATTCCAGCAAGTAGTGCATGCCCAAAAATTTGGTTGCAGATAGAAAATAAATGTTGGGAGAATTGCTAGACATTTGGGATACATATGGGAAGCAGTAGACTGGTTACACTTGGCCTTATGAGTTATACAAGTAGTGGGTGTATGGTCAGTCCCCTGTGATGATAAAACCTTCTCTCACTACCGATCCTTAAATTGCAGGGTTATCCAAGAAGGGAATGAAGGGGACCAAAGGTGGAAAATCCAAGAAAAAGAAGAGAAAAATTTCCTCGAATGACAAGGGGGTCCCCAAGAAGGTGAAAAGCAAGAAAAGCGAGGGGGTGGTTCTTCTAGGGTCGCATCGCAAACCCAGGGTGTTGAGCCTACTTTCACGGGTCCTTCAACCGAGAGTACTGCTGGAAGGCCAAAGCCCCTTCAAAGGATGCCTTCCCTTCAGCCAAGATATTTTGTCGACATTGTTTTTATTTATTTTATTTTGCGTCACACATTTTCATCTTCGACATTAGAATTCCACCTCTTCACTTAACTTCTCTTTTTTATTCTTTTTGTTTCCCACTTTAGTGGGATTTAGCAGCAACTTTCTACTCAAAGAGGAGGAGGATGAGGTAATTTCTTCCTTACTGAAGGCCAAGACCATGAGGGTCTTTTCACCAACAGCAATTACCCTCGGACAACCTTAATCAACCCAACATCGAAGTTGAGGCCCAAGATCAAGTTAACACCGAAGCCGAGGCTCGAGATTAAGTCAAGAGAGATCGCGAGAGATCTCTGTCCCATCGTCCCTTTCCTTAGAGATGGGGGGTTCTTGAACAGAATCCTCTTGAGCCTCTTATCGATGCTCATTTTGGGGTGGATACCGAGGAGGGTTCTCTTGTTTCCTTGGGCCCTTTTGACCTAGAGGTTTCCTCTATGATGAGGGCTATGGGTTCTGTCCACCAGGAATGTCTAACCAAGGCACGCCAAGCTGGGGAGCTTAAGTAGCAACTAGTCATATGAAAGAGCTCAAACATAAGATGGGGAAGCTCGAGGATGCTCTGAAGAAGGTTGCCTCCAACCATAAGGTGGAGATGAGTGAGATTCAAGGGAATATGGCTAACCTCGAGGATAAGCTATTTGAGGCCAAGAATTCTGTCAAGGCCTTGTCCAACAAGAATGCCACGCTCAAAGGCCTTTGCTTTGCTGAACACTAGGCCTCTATGCTCAAATCCTACACCAATATGCTAATGAAGACAAAGGGGTTTGGGATGTTTTTTAGCTCAGTGTTAGAGATATGCATTGGCGTTTCTCAGAATAACCTCGCCACCACTCTCATCAAAGAGCTTCCTACCGAGTATTCCTTGATGATTGACATACATAAGAATAACACCTATTAATCTCACTTTGACTATCTCTAGTGGAAGTCTATCTAGGACAGGGGTGTTGAGTTTCCCCTCCTCGAGTACTTGAAGACTTCATGAAGCTCTTTACTGCCGAGGAACTTCGTGGCCTTGAAATGGGTGACAATGACTAGTGGAAGAAGAAAATGGTTGATCCTTAAGGTCCTCCCGTGACTCCCAGGTATGAGACAGCCTTATTGAGTGCTTCCAAGGCTAATCCTAGCATAGGACACCTTGTATGAGACTTCTCTCTCTCGTAGGCTTTATCTTTGAGATTCCCTGTTTTAGCCCTTTATCTTTTGCTATGAATGAAAATGCCTCTTTTCTTACTTATGAATTTTCTTTTATCTTTTTTTTTCCTTGTAGACTTTAGCTCTGGTGCCTTAATGCCCTTCTCAAACAAAAAGGGGATCGATCATCGATTTCTTTCTTCAAGTGATGAAGATATGGTACCATGAAATCGAATATTAGGCATGGGACTATTACTTGGCTGCCGGGTGATACTGGTACGTTGCTCACTCCCTTGAGGGTAAGTGAAGCACCAAATGCAAAGAACTTGATTTATGGTGGAGCGGTCGCCACGATATGCAGAATGGCTTCCTCGACACCTCAACCATATGAGGGAGGAGAGGGATACTCTGGCTGCTACCAAGGACGGGTTATTCAAAGACCAATGACTCTCTTTTTATCGGCATAACCAACTCCTCGCAAAAATTACTACTGATACAAGAGTATCTGTCGACCGCTGATGTGCACCATTTAGAATGCATTAACCAATGCATTTGACACAATTTTTACTACGTTTTACTTGGTTGATTGCTAAGTTTAGTTAGGTTTACACAACAAAGGGTTTAGATGACCATTATTGGTTTTCTTGTCTAAATCCCGAGTTTTCTAGACTTAATTGAAGCTAATTGACACTTTGTATTCACACGCACCTAGATCTGACTTTTTGATCTCATTAGTAAGTTGCTCGTGAGTACTTTTTCATCATGTTTTTGTAGAAGACCATCTGCGAGGGTGGTAGAAGATGTTTGATGGGCATTCAGAAGGATGGTAGAAGATATCGAAGGTCATTCACGAGGATGGTAGTATATTGAAGGCCACGTACTCTAAAGCATGGTAGTGGAAATAATTGAGCCCGGAAATGGCAGATTCAAAGTTTAAGAATGCTAAGGAAGAAGGGGAGGAATCGTTGTCTGAGAGTTGCAAGGAGTTCTAGGAATAATACGTGAAAAACCAGCCCTTGAGAGTGGTACCATTGGATTCTTCTTCTTGAGAGTTACAAAATCTACTGGAAGAACTCTCAAATCGGACCAACGGTTCATTCATAGCGAAGCAAACAAATCGGCTGGCAGAACTAGGCAAGGTCGGTACGAGGGCCGACACAGATCGGCTAAGGCCAGAATGAAGGCTCACTTAGCACGGCCCATGCCACACAACAGGGCCCATGCCAGGAGTCCATAATACGGCCCGTTCCAAGCAACATTGGTCGTGACAATTTCAGCTGCCTGTGTGCCCATGTTTTCGTTCCACTCCAAAATTAGGCTAAGTATGGGTGCAGACTATTCCTTTTCACATGGTCTGCATCATTTCAAGTCTCCAATGCAAAGACCATCCTAGAGGGTGTGACTAATGACATGACCCGTGCTATGTTACTGACAAAAATGAGGTTCCAGCTGACGTCCCGCACCAAACAACACGAGACGTGCACTCACAAGTATCAACACGAGGATCCATCAAGCAGTCTGTGCCAAATAACATGGCCCACGCCGGAATGAGGCTCACGGCCCGTGCCAGACATGCCAAGTCTCACAAGTACGAATCCACGGGTAGTGACAAACCGAGAGGCCTGCGCCAGAACTAAGGGTCTTGGGCTTGCACAGACCGTGCAGGACACCACTGCCCGTACCGTTTATGCCTGCTAGGGTTTTGGCCTATTTTGGGCCTATTTTTAGGACCAGTTCCCTACTATTATATATAGACCTATGCCATTTAGGGTGGAAAATGATTTTCATTTTTCATCTTCAAGGCTAGAGAGAGAAAATACTCTTCCTTCTCTCTAGGTTCTTTTCTTTTCATCTCTTTATGTTCCTTTTGCCCAAAGGCATTGAATCCAATGAAATATTTGGATTCAATGCTTAGGTAGTAGTAGTTAATTAACTTATGGTAGTATTTGTATTCATGAATTGATTTTGGCTTTTTGATATTTAGATTCTCCTATCTTTATGTCCTATCAATATTTGTGCTTGATTCATACTTTCCTTTCTTGTGAGATTTAGGCTATGTTATTATTTTGATGTATCTATACATGCTAAGATTCATTGCTATCTTGGGAGTTTTAGATTATGGAGTAAGTTCAAGAGCACCGGGGAGATTAGTGCATTCATGTTTTCTTGAGAAAATATCTTTGTATGTGTTAAACCATACTTTTAGTTGACTAGTTATATGAGAAAGTACATGTTGGCGCGGTCAATTCGGAAAATCCCGGTGAGGGGAAACCCTTGGCTTACCCTGATAGATGAGTATGATTGTTTTTAGCAATTAGATTTGTGTCGACTCTTAAGTTATCACAAGGTATCAATTCCTTTGACAATCTAGGCCTAAAGATTGAGATCCATAGTGGAGTATCCGGGATATAATGCCCTCACTTTTATATCTAACGGTTACGAGCTATGCGAGGTATTGCCCTTTTAGGCGGGCTTTGTTTCTCTAGCCGGGGGCTCGTTAGCATTGGAAATGAGATTACGGGGATGGTCTACGGAGTCACTGGATTAGAGCACAACCCTAATTACGGAGATAGTGAGATAATAATGCATTGGTAGTAATTACCTTTGTGTGACAGAGGGAAATATCTGGCTATCTCCACATTATGTGATGTAGTCATAGGATAGGTTTATATATGAATGAATCGAGGATACGAGTCATTTATCAATCATGTTACACAAATAACCCAAGTGCTAATTTATATAGTTTATTATTGTGATTGCATGTTAGAATTTGTTAGTACAAATCTCTCCAAATGACTATTTTATCAACATTAATTATTCCTAACACGCGGTCGGATTGATGACTCGATCACGGTTTATTAGATTCCTAACAACTCTGCAGGTGACCCCGGTACTTGTCATTATCTACCATTCTTGATAGCATTGTAGTAGAAAAGGGAGAAACACTATAAATTATTATCTTTGATCCCTAACGGTTCTCCTCTCATGTTTTTAACGACGGTCGGAGGAGGTGGGCCAGCCGCTAAAGCTTTCAGAGCTTCTGAGAGGGCATCTTACTCCTGCTCGCAAGAGATGGTCGAGCACTATTTCCACAAAGCCAAGAAACATCTACTCCCTCCGTTCAGCTATGTTTGGCACATTTTTTAGTCAACTTTCTTAAGCCATGTTTGACCATAAATTTCATGTAATATATAAGTAGTAATATTATCATGTGAGG
>JAULKM010078285.1:0-11686 GCA_032355605.1 Rubia tinctorum
ATAACCCTACCTAGTTGATGTAAGTGCCAATATAACCCTATCAGTGGTCCGACGGCGGTCCGGCCAAAATCCGGCGGCGGTCTTGCGGAAATGGGATCTGAGGGTTATATTGGAACTTACATCAACTAGGTATGGTTATATCTGCACTAAAAATTATCTGAGGGTTATATTGACACTTATGTCAAGTAGGTAGGGTTACATTGGTATATATCCCTTTTTTAAATAATCATTCACAATTGCTGGGACAAATGTCCAACATCGTTTGACAGACTTGTTGAGGAAACATATTCCATGGATACAAGAAATGTGTTGCGGGCTTTAAAGATTTAAAAGTGAAAATTGCAATTGAAATGGCGTTGAGCTTGATGAGTTTCAGTAAATCGTTTGAAATGCACTCGAATGCGTTTGATTGTGCGATTCGTGTCATTAGTGGAGTACTAGTGAAATGTGGCACCCTATTGCTTATGAGGGTAGGAAATTGAAGGACTGTGAGGCAAGTAACATTAATCATGAGAGTGAGATGACGACATATAGTGTATTTCCTTGAAATGTGGAAGCACTATTTGATGGGAACACAATTCACCGTGACTGTGGATAATGTAACAAATACTTACTTCAACATTCATAAGAAGAAGACCCTAAAGCAGGTAATATGGCAGTTTTTTGCCGAAATCGACTTAAAATATATTACAAAACAAGCTACAAGAATTAAGTTGCGGATGCCTTTTGAAAGCATGTTGGATAATATCTTGTTGCTATCTCTACAGTCATATCAAAATTCATAGATAAAAATCATGGATGAGTCTAAGCAATACCCGGTCTACCTGCAGTTAAAGACTTGTGTTGAAGAAGAGGCGTTAAGATTAAATTGGCTCGAAGACAATTCTATGCTAATATTAAGACAAACTTGCGATTTTAAATGACGTATTCCCGGTCAGCCTAGATGGTTGATATTCACCCTATGGTTAGCATCAGGGGAAAGAGCTCCTATAATCAAGTCAGTTTTTTCTTTGGGATAATTCCTATTTCTAGTTTAGTGTCACTTATCTGAGACATAATTGCTCTCCTTGTATTTATAGTGGACTGCCAGGGTTTTAGATCGTGGGTTGCATCGTGGTTGCTATAATCTCGGTCCATGGCTGAGTCTTGAATGTGACTCCGCCTTTCTCGGTTCGTGGCTGAACCTTTTTGACATGACTGCCTTTCTCGGTTTGTGGGTAAGTCTTCTTGAACAGGACTCCGCCTTTATCAGTTTGTGGTTGAGCCTTGTGTTGGGCCTAAAAGTCAACAATTTCTAACTTGTGGGATAGGTATACACCATTAAATTTATTTATTTTTCCTAATTTTCTTTTCTTTACTGATTTTTCCTTTTTCATATTTAGGATAAATTCCTCTTTGGTTGCCAAAATGGCCAAACCACCACCACCACTTGTCACATCTCACGATGATAAAAAGGATTTATTGCATGTAGAGATCCTACTACACAATTTGGACAATGCTCCCCAGCGATAAAATTACTCAGTTAACGGCAGAATTTTGATGATTTTCATATTTGTGACGTAGGTGAGCGAATCAGGTAAAAATGTTAGGTCTACGAATATTTGAATTAAGTTTGTTTCAAATTCCATCGTTGGGCATTTCTTAAGGGTTAAATATGTCTTAATGTCACTTGTCGAGTTGTGTAGCTCACTAGAAAAATATCGATCCCCCTTTTTATTAGTTCTTCAATCCAGTTATACTTGGACTAGATCGAGTCTAGTTTTACGTAAGAACATATCAGATCAAATAAATTAAGATTGGGCCAATAAGCAACAATTCAATCTACTTCACCAATGCAAGTATCTACACGTGTTAAGTGTAAATTTACACGTTTACTTCGTTTGTGTAACATGTGCACCCCGCCTTATCTTGCTACATGATCAATTTATGTTAAATGCCTCTAACTAATCCAATCAGAAAATGGTTTTCCAATCTTCATTCATTTAGTGAAATACATAGATGAATCAATATAGTTTTTTTTTCTTCTAAAAGTGTAAATTGTGACTTAAAAATAGGTGAGCTCCACGTTTCCATTTGTTTTTTTTATCTCATTTTCTCTCTATATAGCAAAGCGCGTAGTTGTTGAACAAAGATGGAAAATAGGGAGGATCAGTCGAACAAGAGGGGAGAACAAATATGAGAGAAAAGTCTCTGAGAGTAAAAATGAATTATTGAGTGATTGTAATCTTTATAATCTCAGATTGATTTATTAGTTAACCATTCTCTCCAAACAGGATGCAACCATTCTTTAAGCAGAACGCGTGATAAGAATTTGTCTGAATTATGGTGAAACTCTTCATCTCAATTCCTTCTTTGATTCTTGTCGATTATCGCCGAGCTAATATATTTCGTATTCTCTTGTAGCGAAAGCACAAGTCAAACAAAAATGGCATGTTCGTAGTTGACCTACAAGGATAACGCCACACAACGTACAGGACTGAGAAGAGGCTAAACCCAATTTCATCCCCACGAGTCCAATCCATTTCCTCACCCTCTCTCCCACCAACCGGATAGAAATGGTCTTCAACACTTCCACATCCCACTAAACAGTGTCGCTCCGGGGACTCCGCCACCACCACAGCCGCCACTACTCTCCGGCAACTATATTCTCTGAAAATGGCCTGCTCCGCGGCTTCAACCGCCTTGCTATCTTCCTCCTCCGCCAACCCAAGGGCTTCCATTTCCCCCAGATCATCTCTAACCCCACAAACCCTACCTATGGCCTCCGCATTCAACGGCCTCCGAAGGGCCGGTGAATTGACCCATGCCTCTCGTTCTATCGCCTCCCGCCCCGCCGTCTCCGGCCGACGCAGTTTAGCTGTCCGAGCTGTAAGTTGCGCCGACCTCTGTTTTCTATCGTACTGTGTTTTTTTTCACAGTCTATGAGTATCTTAGACCTAAAAGATGCAATTATGTTTCGTGGGCCCGATGTGTTTCGGCTTAATTCCCTCGAGCTTAGCTTTATCAGGATGCAATATGGATTCATATCAATTTGAAAGTATTTATTGCTAATCGATTTAAGCAAATAAAACACTATGCATTTCAATTGCTATGAATATTATTGCATGGCATCTAGTTATACTCCGAGTAGGGCACATTTTGAAATATCCAACTTTTCACTTTTTCTAGTTAGACGTGATTAAAAATGTTAGTTGAGGGTAATGAAAAATAGAAGCGTTAACCTTGAATTGGGGCTACTCTTTTAGCAGTGAATGTTGTGCTCATATCGTATTTTATTGTGACAGGGTGAGCTACCACTGGTTGGAAATGTAGCACCAGACTTTGAGGCAGAGGCTGTCTTCGATCAGGAATTTATCAATGTAAGGCCATGTTTTCCCGAACATTTCGTTCCATGAAAAACTGCACTCACTAATGTTGCAGCATACCTTTAATCCTCTATCAGCACATTGATCTGTGGTTTATGCCTCAACGTCCATGAAAGAAATTCCAGTAATAAATATGATCTTTGTTTCAAGTAACAATGGAGAAAATACAGTTACATGATACGTACTCCCCATCTTGGACCACATGAATAATTGCCTCACTCATAGCTTTAAAGAAACATTTGTTGATGTTTGTGGGATTTATATGTTTTTGATGGATTCCTGTGCAGGTCAAGCTCTCTGACTACATTGGGAAGAAATATGTAATTCTGTTCTTCTACCCTCTGGACTTCACATTTGTGTGTCCCACTGGTGAGCGCGACAAGTCAAGTTTTGTGCACTGTTTTGTTTTTATGTTGCAAAATCCTGATTATTTTTGCCTTTATCTTGCAGAGATCACTGCTTTCAGTGACCGCCATGGAGAGTTTGCGAAATTGAACACTGAAATTCTTGGGGTTTCAGTAGACAGTGTGGTAAGAGTTACTTCCATGTTCTGTCATCTTCTTGAAGATAATGTTCTTATAACGTATATGGCATAGACATCAAGTACACGACTCTTGGTTTCACCATCCAACCTGTTACTTTCCGCTCTGCTTCGTTGAGTTTTTTCTTCGATGTGTAGTTCTCTCAAAACTGGACATGCTTTTATATTTGTTATTGGTCATATATGGCTTAATTTAACAGTAGCTATCCGAGAACCGGCAATATTAGGGCTTCTCCTCAATGCATCAGGATGTGTAATAATTGCATGCTCAAGCACTGTTCAATCACTTCTTCATTGCATTTTTATGGGCTCTGATTAAAGTCCGAACTGAATGATTGACTGAATTCGGTTATAGTAATCCTTTTGCATTCAATTGTTGTCAGTACTGTTCTAATGAGTTTATGTTTCTGCTTTTGTAGTTCTCCCATCTTGCATGGGTGCAGACAGACAGAAAGTCTGGTGGTTTAGGTGACCTGAATTATCCATTGGTCTCGGATGTCACCAAGTCGATATCTAAAGCATATAATGTATTGATTGCTGATCAGGTATGCTATATTCCAGTGCTTAAGATATCTAGTTCTTCGACACTAACTTCATCCACTAGGATAATATGATGACGTTATTGCTGTGCTGTTTTTTATTCAGGGAATTGCTCTGAGAGGGCTGTTTATTATTGACAAGGAAGGAGTGATTCAGCACTCTACCATTAACAATCTTGCTATCGGCAGGAGTGTAGACGAAACACTGAGGACACTTCAGGTAATTTCTTCATATAACATTCGCTAGCACATACGTATCTCATTTAATTACCCCAGCTTGTGTGATTTCTCAAAGAAAATGGCTCATGACGACTGATTCTTCTTTCTCTTGTTCTTGTGTCTGTATTGACTGCTCTTGTAGGCATTGCAATTTGTTCAGGACAACCCAGACGAAGTGTGCCCAGCTGGATGGAAGCCTGGGGAGAAGTCAATGAAGCCCGATCCCAAGCTCAGCAAAGAGTACTTTGCAGCTATATAAATTCGGCTAAGCCCTAAAAGACGCATCTGTTTTGTTTATAGAGGTTGTAGAGAGTTTTGCTCGCGGACTTTGCGAGTTGGTGATCATATTCTTGGAATAAATTTTCATCTTGATTGTGAATGTGTTTTTTGCTGGAGAAGTCATCATTTGACAGTAATTTGGGCGCTGAATATACTGTGTGCCTTCTAATGTTTCATGCTACTCCATCCGTCGCACCTGTATTTGCACATGTTACTTCTGAAAGTTGATCGAAACTATTTTCAATCGTTGATCTCTTTACTTGTATGCATTTAAAAATAATCAAAAATTGATATTATGAAAATAGATGTCAAAATTTCACATGATAGTGTATTATTTTTTAAATTAATGAATTTTGACTAAATGAATGTGAAGGTCTCCTATGACTCTGTGAGCAGGCTAAACTTTAGACAAAGACATTTATGCAATTCCAGATATATTCCAACTCCAACGACCTATTTTTAATAATTTTAAATGGGTTTATTTCTAATAACTTTACAGGACCTATCACTAATGTTTTTTAGGGATTTTTGTCCAATTTTCCATCATTTTCCCGTCATCTGCAATTTGCAAAAAAATGTAAAAAATCAAAAAGTATTTAAAAATATTTTTAACATGCAAAAAATTAATATAATCATCGAACTGAAAACTATAAGCATCAACAAAAAAAAATGAGAACATCAACAAAAAATCTTTAAAAAAAACATTAGCTAAAAAATTGGAGCAAAAAAATAATATAAAAACTAATAAAAGAGCAAAAAATATATTAAAAATCAAATAAAAATTGAAAAAACGTCGACTACAAACAAAACTTAAAGTAAAAATCATAAAAATATCAACAAATATTCAATTATCCATTTTTAATAGATACTGCAAAAATCAACTAATATCAACCAAAAACTAAAAACATCAATTCCTATCAACTAAATTTCACCCAAAAATGGAAAACGTCAACATAAGAAAAAAAAACTACAAAAAATCAACCTATATCACCCAAATCAGTGGCAGTGACAGTGGCAGTGGCGGTGACCGGCGATCGGTGGCGGTTCCCGATCAGTTGCAGAATGAAGAAGAAAAGGGGGGAAATCTGATTTTTTTTTTATACATATAATATTTTGATAATTGCACAGCATACCCCTAAATTTGTCAGCATATTTTTTAAAAAATCCCATTCCAAATGAATTTTCTTATAATTGTACAATAAATTCTGGATTAAAGTTTAGGATGACTAAAATAAAACTTTGTGCTAAATAAATAGTGCTTGTGGAAATTCAGGTGTGATAGAAGCATATTTGCTATCCTCATTGATGTTTCCACATTAATTTTTTAAAAATAAATATTTCAGAAACGTGATGATTTGAATTTACAAAAATCAATAAGTATTAAAATTTACACACTACAAGAATCTAATTAGTAGGATTCTGTTTAATACTATTTTAATTTATATATCAATGAACTTTATGCAAACCATCGGGTTAGGTAATCTGCCCGGAAAGCGAAGACAGGATACATTTAGGGCAAAATACAGAAATGACCCTATTATTTCACGAAAGTGCTAATACAGTCCTGTAAAATCTGAAAGTGCTATTGTAAACCTAACTTTTGCATCAAATATGTCGATATAAGCTTTTGACACTATTCCATCATTGACCGGTAGTTTTCCGGTGTTGACCAACTCAAAAACGACTAAAATAACCCTAATTTTAAAACTAAAAATGCAAAAACAAACTCTTCATTCTTCTTCTGCTCCACCACCTCCATCACCTTCTCCGCCGCCGCGCCGCCGCCCCGCTCCCGCCCCACCACTTCCGCACTTTGGCTACATCTAGAATAACCCTAAATCTCTTCCTCCACACCAATAAAATCAACAAAACAAACAAATCAAGAAAGAACCGGAAGCTCCGATCTTCAATCCCTAATCGCCGACCAGAAGCTTCGATCTTCATCGACCCGAGTCGGAGCTCGCCTCACCGACGAATGAAATTGGCGCAGCGCCTCGAGTAGAAAGAGCTCGTCGGCGGCGTTGAGCTCGTCGAACGGGCGAGCGGCAGGCGAACGACGCGGCGGGCATTGAGCTTGTCGAACGAGCGGGCGGCGGGCGAACAACGCGGCGGGAATGATGCGGTGAAGAAAACCAAGAACGAAACCAAGAAGAATCAAACCCAAGAAGCACGAAAACCAAGTACAAAACCAAGAACGAATCAAACCCAGAAGAATCAAACCAACAAATAATAGGAATGATGCTGTGAAGAAATATCAATATTCCGACAAATACCAATATTCCGATTCGCCGGCGGAATGATGCGGTGAAGAAAAGTACTAATCCAGGAAATAGGAATGATGCAGTGAAGAAAAAGAATGTTTAGACATTTTCTGAATTTTTTTAATGAGGGGCATAACGGTCAATTCATATAATTCCGACCAAATTCAGATTGTCAGGGTTAGATTAGCACTTTCAAGCAAATAATAGGGTTATAATTGCACTTTTAGATTTTACATGGTCATATTGGCACTTTCGACCAAAACATAGGGTTATATGTGCACTTAACTCTACAATTTATTCTAAACCTTAACATAGTCCAAACTTTCACATTTTTCGCGATGTGAGCTGTGCCATAGCATGCCATGCCACCATTATTAAAACCCTCTAAGGGAAAGAGTGACACGTAGTAATATCGACAAAATCACTTTGACTTGCTTCTATGAAGATGTGACCTGCATATAGTACCCTAATTTACGCTAACAAAACAGCTAGAAACAGAATCAAGAATTGAACCATCCTTCTCACATGTGTGTATTAACAAGAGCAAATATGCAATGGTGGAGTGGGAGAGTAGTTTGGTGAGTTATGTGGAGTGTGATTCTACGGTGGGGGAGAGAGAATTGGACTTGACTCGAGAGGATGGAGTGGAAGACTTGACTCTTGAAAACTCTCCAATTTATCACATGGGGTGAGTCTCATGTGGTGAGTTTGAAATTTTAATGAGATAAATTGTATATTTTGGTTCAATGGTATTGTGCTATGTTTCTTTCTTATTTGTATTTTTTGCTCCAATGGATTTAACTGGATAAAACAAAATTATCTCCAAAAAATTAAAATATAAAATTATTATTAAGGTTATTATTTTTTCGATTTTTATTATTCAGCTACCAATTATTTTTATAATTTTATATGTTTACGAAAATTATATTTCTATGGATATATTAAAATATATACATCACATTCAAAATATATATATATATATATTGTAGTAAATATTAGATTGTAGAAATATAAAAATGTGTGAAAGAAAAAGAAAATGATGTAGGAACAATGATGATGTGAAATTGAGTTATGATCGTGGAGTTAAAATAGAGATGCGAGTTTTGATAAATATAATTGAGGAGAGAGTGATTATATTATTTAAAAATTGAAAAAGCGTCAGTTACGGTGAGTTGCACTGCCATCACATATCCCACTTTTTCCTTCTTTTCTTCTTCTTCTCAGTCTTTAATTTGAAAACCCCTCTTCACAGCAAGTACCCTTTACCCCAAAGAAGGCAATCAAAATCCAAGAATCAAGAAAATCAGCATCCATGGAAGCAGAAAACTCAACCCTAAAGCTCCCTCTTTTCTCCATGGAATCACCTGAGCATTCAGGAAT
Source organism: Rubia tinctorum (assembly GCA_032355605.1). Classification (NCBI taxonomy): domain Eukaryota; kingdom Viridiplantae; phylum Streptophyta; class Magnoliopsida; order Gentianales; family Rubiaceae; genus Rubia; species Rubia tinctorum. Next base: position 8,585 of record JAULKM010078285.1, read on the forward strand.
TCTTACACCGCCATTGTTCACCTCAGCCTCAGTGCCCTTCAGGTGGGAAGAAGAGCCCGGAAAGCCAAGGCCTTGTACGGACATCATCCCTTTTTGCACCATTGTTGAGTCTCCAAGGTTCTTGGAACTGCCTCCTAGGTTGTTGCCGGAGCCCTCTCCGACAACTGTTCTCGAGGGACCCTATGTGGTGTCCAAGCCAAAGTTCACTTCTTTAAGGTACCCTAGGGGAAGGGAGAGGGAGGGCAGGGTGTCCTTTGACAGTAGTGAGAATGCTAAGGGCAGCCCTTGCAGAGGGCAGGGCAAGAAGCTGTATAAGGGCACCAAAGGAGGGATCTTTGGTTCTTGGAGGTACAATGTTAGGAACCCTAAGGTTAGCAGGGGTGGAAAAACTAGGGAGATCAATCCATCTTCAGTTTTCTCAATGGATTCTGCTGATGATGAGGGGAGCATTTCTAAGAGAGAGATTTCAATAATGCCAAGAAATGGAAGTTCTTCAAGTCTTTCCCAAGCAAAAAGGTCTCACTTTTGGGTAAGCTCTTGATCATAAAATTTGTTTCTTTTGTTTTCTTCAACTTTTACATCAAGAAAATTAACATTGATTTCGACCATTTAACCTTAAAACGATTCGAACTCACAATCAGTCACGAACCTATGATGATCGAGCCCAGAGTCGAGTTCAGTGTTAGTGGTAACACTGCACTAGACGCCGCACTCGGTATATCATAAGTTCTTTTTCTCTACCATGTCATCATGTTGTTCATATGATTATGAAATGGGATTAAAAGCATCACCATTATTCTCAACAAAAAATGGTAATTGTATATGCATGCAAAAGTCCAAGTTCAGATAATGGAGGGTCATTTGTATATATTGCATGGTCCTAAGGTTTAATCATATCCCATCCCTAGAGTAGTGTTTCAGTGCTCAAGAAATTAATGGTTGGTGGGGTATGGCTTAGGTAGAACTCTACACTGTGAACACAGTTTTTCATTTCACTCCATTGAAAGTGTAGGTGAGTTGGTCCTTAATGGAGGCAATTAGGCATGCTGAAACACAATCTAACTTTTGTAGATTTTAGGGTTGAAAATGTGAGTGCACTCATTGAGTAGCAATGTGGAGTGTTGGACTTCTTTAATACAAATTGACTAAACTCGTACTACCGTTGTTCTCTTAAAACGGACACCATACTATTTTGATCAATTTTTTTATGCAAGTTGAAATGATTAGAGATAATTTGAGTGTGGATAGTGAAAAGCTTAATGAATGCGATGAAAATTATCCATTTTTTATCGTAAAAAGATGAGTGACATCTTAAAAATAACATACTTAAATCAAAAGCAAGATCTGAATTGATTCCAAAATCCAAACACAAAGAGACACACACTAGAGATCTAGTGACTTCATATGCTATCTCATGACATGACAAGCTTAGGATTTCTTTGTTGTCTTCTACTGTTCTAATAAGCAATGAAAAACATACACCATGAAATGAATTCTTGTAATTTTTTCAGTGTGGTACTGGGATTTCATACTCTTTTCCCCAGTTTCTTGATTCCTAGATGGTCTAATTTGATCCTATTCATGACTTTCAAAACCGATCGACATTACTGTTCTTTTCTCGTAGGCTACCGTGTATGAAGGCATCAAGCAAGTGATGCCATGGAAGAGCAGAAAACTGAAGAAAGGACTGGTGTAACCTATGAGTACTTCAGATGGCCTTAGAATATATCATGAGTGTGTTGTTTTGTAAAATGTAACTAAAACTGCACATGCTATTGATCATAAACTTCCATAAAATGAGTGTGTTTATGGTTAACTATGCATTGGTTCTATGTAGATAATGCTACTGTACTAGGTTTCCGAACTACAAAAATCCTAGCCAAGTGGTGACACTATTTTGTGCAACCACTTTGTGAGATAGTGTTCCACTAATAAGCTAAGTAATATCAATCACTGATTCATCTATACAAGAAACCTTCAAAAGAATTCAGACATGGCAAAAATACACCAGCTAATGCTGTTAAAACTAGTGGAAACTGAAAATGCATGCTGCTACTTCAGAAAAGCAGTCGGGGTGATTTTACCCGTCTCGTTGGCACTTTATCTCAAACTATTATGAACAAAGCACACAAGTTCTAATTAATCGGCTGCTGCTATTCTATAAAAATCAATCAGATCTGCATCATGACAAAAAAAAATTCATCTCTACGGGAAATGTGTCATCTAGCATTACAAGAACTGCATGAATGTACTACCTTTCATTTCTAGAGTCATCTTTTATGTTCAAGGAAAGGCTAAAAGCAATATATTTTCATCACGAAATGAGAAACTCAATCAAAATACAACGAAGCAAATAAACTGACAAAGATAGTAATAACTAAAGCTTCTTTAATGATCCGAAGCAAAGATGGCGAGACAAAGTATGTATATGCAACACTCAAATAGCACGAACTAAGCTCAAGTTTGGTACAAAATACAGCATAATCAAGAAGAGTATATGAAAGAATCTCTGCATTATTTAACAGTTACACTTGTGTAAGATGATTACAAATGGGAAATGATCCTCACTCATCAGTTGAATCAGCCCTACTTATTACCAGTCATACCAGCCACAACCTGCAAATATGCACGAAAGGGATAGTTTAGTCCTGGATAAGAAGTGATTACATTACTATTATACCGAGCTTCTGTACGTCGAGATTAAAGATATCTAGAAGACTACTTTTAAGGGCCTATATCATTTAAAAATCCAAACTAATCCGCTAAAAATAGGGATCCACTGGCAGCCAGTTCAGAGGATTTTTGCAGAATGTAAAAAGGTTACACAGCTCAACCTCTGCCTATTTATCACTAGCTTCGAAAAAGCAGCATCCATGAGAGTAAAATTTCACTACTACTTTAATTTCAGGCAGAGTATTTTGAAGGGGTTTGTACAACTAAAATCACAATGTTATCAAAATTCAAGAGACAGTTGTTTAAGAGAAAATCAACACGGGACCATGATCAGCACGAGAAAATGGGTACTTATGGGATGAATCGAGAAGAAATCAGCATGCATAGAGGAATTCACTTACATCATTTAACGCAACTGGAGGAGCTGGC
>JAULKM010078295.1:0-11685 GCA_032355605.1 Rubia tinctorum
TTGCCAGGCAAGAACTCCCCACACTGCCGCTGCCGAGGATCGAACCTGGGATGACTGCAAACTCACCCATCTCCCAACCACTGGGTACACCCGTGGGTGTGATTAAATCTGTTCTGGGATTCTAGCAGATTGTTTTATTTTTTTAAAAAAATTAAGGTTATCGGATTCAGCTTTGTGAGAAAGATTATTTTTGTGTTCAACCAATCCAGAGAGTTTTTAAGTTTCTTTCCTGAAGTTAGACGAGATGAATCACCAGCATATATTTCAATATAGTCCTTATTTTGATTTATAGTGTTTTGGTCTTCTGAATTTAAATTTTCAGCATTACTTTTGGATTTAAAAGTTCGTGAATTTCCATCTGAATTTGAAGTTCCAATGCTGGTGTTTTGTTTTAAACCCGAGTTTGATTTAGAAGGAGCATATGTAGTAACAATCTGGGGAATTTCAACATCATCGGAAATCATTGGAACACAATCAAGTGCAAGGGTCACAACGACATTATTTTCTTCGGCAATAAATTCATTCATAGATAGCACATATCCATCAACTTCATGCCTGGCATTAGTGGATAAAGATTGGTTAGGGACAGCCTGAGCATTAATAACATAAAGAGTCACAGAAGGAGAAGGATTTGCAGAACCTGTTTCTCTAGGGTAGAATTTGTAGAAGAGTTGGTAATCTGGTGATTTGCAATCCCAGTTTATGTGATTTTTGCCTTACCATTCGTCTTTTAATTTTCCATATGCACTGAAGTATTAGTTTTGTTTTTCAAGACAGGAATGTAAACCTTTTCTTTTGAAACTAACCCTGATGAAGAAGGTTTTCCCCCATTACCTGCTTTCCTTCCCTGATCATAAACTATGGGGGCAGAAACCTTATTTTGTTTGATCACAAGAAAGGTCATCTTTAGCCCTCCAAGCATTCAAAGTATTCTTAACTTGATCAGATCTACGTATTGATTCAACATGACCCTGTTTTTGACATTTCATACAATATACTGGGAGACCTTCATACTCAATATACTGCCAAAAACTAGAATCCCTAAACTCAATCCATACTCTTTCTCTAAGTGGCTAGGTTATATCAATCTCAACACAAATTTTTGCAACATGTGAGTGAGTCATATTCAATGTAGCTTTATCAACCTTAATTGAAGATCCAATTAAACTACCAGTTGACATCATTGTCCATTGATCAAACAATTGTGGAGGGAGACCATATAAACATATCCAAACAGGAACAAGTGGGGAGTCAGAGTTCGGATCAAAATTTGGAGTCCATTTAGTCATTCTAATCTAATAGGCCCCAAAAGTCCATACTTTGTGCATCCAGCGTCAGTAATAGTCATCAAGAAGAGAGAAGTGAATAAGAATTTGTCTGTTATTCAGATGATTGATGTCAGATTATCCCTTAAAACCAGCATTATGAAAATCCTTTTGTAGCTTCTACATGGTTGGGCGTCCCCTTGAAAATTTGCCTACCAGCGTCCATCTCGAAGGGGCTTCCAGTCGCTTACACTCATCATCAGTGAATTGGAGACCAAGTTCTCCAAGATGATCGATTCTCCGATTTGGAGTGAATGAAGTTCCTGAAAAATTAGTAAGCTTATCAGTAAGAGTTTTGTTAAACCTGGGTGGCTCCGCTATCACGGCGGTGCTGGAAAAGTTCGGTGGATGGGGCGTTAGGTTTTAGCGGGAGATGCGGAGCATTTTGTCAATGTTCAAAAGAGCGGATCACAAATATTAAGATAAATTTGAATATGAAAATATAAAAAATATTATATAAAAAATACTTTACTTAAATTTAAAATTTAATTTATCAATTGTAAAGTATATCAAAAAAAATATAGTAAATTGTACATAATTAATTTAAAGACAGTTTTGTCAGGGATAGTATATCAGAAGAAGTAGTGTGTTTCATGATGATCTCAATAATTTCTTTCGAAAAGCAGAAAACAGCAGAGCAAAAAAAGAGAAAGTATACTCCCCGTTAAGAAGAGTATTATGAGTAGTACTGCTTCACGTTGGGTTGATCTGCCTATGAAGCGACCACGTGGGATCCACGTTGATATGACAACGTAGTGTGTTTCATGATGACCTCAATAATTTCTTTCCAAAAGCAGAAAACAGCAGAGCAAAAAAGAGAAAGTAGACTCCCCGTTGAGAAGAGTATTATGAGTAGTACAGCTTCACGTTGGGTTGATCTGCCGATGAAGCGACCACGTGGGATCCACGTTGATATGACAACGTGACAACACAGCAATTTACATACTCCCTATACTCCCTCTGGTTTCTTAACATTGTTCCCAAACAAAATGACACATTATTTAACAAAAGTAAAATAAGTGATAGAGATTGTATTGAGAGAGTAAAAACTAAATTGAATGGATGAAAATAACCTAAACTTTGTCAAAGGAAGAATGAGTCATTGTTAAAAAACCAAACAAAAAAGAAAATATATTTAATGTTAGGAAACCAGAGGGAGTACTTCCTCGGGACGTGACACACTTTCATTTTTTGGTTATTTTTATGAATTTGACACACTTTCCTTTTATGGCAAGATTTTTTCAATTTCATCCGCTCATTCTATTTTTCCATTTCTAAATTCAATTTCATCCACTCATTTAATTCACCTAAATCCAAATATCTAAAACAATAATGTCTCATCTAACAAAATAAAAGTAGTAATATTTCATTTCAGACGTGAATGACCTTTTCTTAAGATTAGTCGTCACTATGACCAGTGGCGGATTTAGAAATGATTTACACCGGAGCACCAATACATATATGTATACTCTTTAATTTCAAAATAAACTTCCCACTTTTAATTTCTTATTTGATGATTAATATTTTTAAATATAAGTAATAGTTACAACTTTTATTTTTTTTTATAAATTATACATAAAGATGAATTTAATAAGATCTTACATAATATTTTTAATTTAAATACTCCCTCTATCCCAAACTAAACTGCATAGGGTCTTTTTCACGTTCTTCAAGAAATATGTTTGACTGTTGATATGTTTAACTGTGTATAATAACAACAGATGAAAAGTCAATATTTAGAAACTATTTATTACGACGAATACAACATCACATATGATAATATTATTGTTTATATATCTATACAAATACGTGGCCAAAATTTTACAGTATTGACTGTCAAATAGTAAAAGCGCGGCTTAGTCTGGGACAGAGGGAGTATCAAAACTTTTACTGTCAAATAGAAGACTTGTTTTAGCTTAGGAGAGTATATACATATATGTGTATACGTATATAAAAATTGGGATCATGTGAGAACACACATAATAAATGTGAGAATAGACGTGGACCATCCAATCTTTCAATCTTGTGACTCCAGTTTATTGTTTGCTGAAATTATAAATGTCGTGCTCCTCAAATGCCCACTAAAACATCACGTCTTTATCCTTGCCATTTACTTCTCTTATGCCGCCGCCGCCAAGATTTGCAAAAATGTAAAAAACTGAGAAACCCTCAGAGACCGAAGCCTTCACGCGGCGTCTGCTACATGCGTCGCATTGCCTATGGCAGCAGGCGTCTCTGTGTAAGTGGTGGAGACCACGGCGTCGAAGAGGCAACCCTCCGATGTGTTTTCTGCGAAGGGGATGGATATTCATGTAGGTAGCAGCGTCTCTGTGTACGTGGTGGAGACCACGGCTTCATGGCCTTATATGACAATTTTGCATCCATATTTTAATTAATTATCTTGACATCTACCTTCACTTGTAATGTAGAGAACAGTAAAAAAAGGCTTAAAGCATGAAGATTCAGTACTCGTTCTATGTACTTCCACTTCTTTTTTCTTATTTAGCAGATTTCTTGTGTAACAGATAGCTTGACAAGAAGTCAAGTCCTTAAAAATGGTGAATTAACTATCATTTCAGCTTGTGGGAGCTTTGAACTGGGATTTTTCAATCGTAGTGTGCCGAATAAAAGATGATTGGGAATATGGTACAAAAACACATTAGAGTAGGTGCTTAGAATACACCTTGTAAATGTTTAGAGTACAACTTGTAGGTGTTTCAATGTAACACGTCGGTACTTCTTTTATAACTTATGTGCACTACTAAAGAAACTTGGTGCTTAGAGTATAACTTGTAGCTGCTTCAACCACCGCTTACAAGTGCTTCAAATGTAATATGTAGGTGTTTTTTTTATAACTTGTGGGTGCTACGAGAAATCATGAATAACTTGGTGCTTAGAGTACAACTTGTAGGTGCTTCAACGAATGCTTGTAAGTGCATCAAATGTAAGTTGTAGACGATTTGTGTGTGCCATGAAAACAACTTGGTGTTTAGAGTACAACTCATAGGTGTTTTAACCATTACTTGTAAGTGCTTCAAATTAATGTAACTACTATATGCTTCTTTTATGTGCTACGAAAATAACTTGGTGTTGGAGGATACCTCGTAGGTGCTTTAATATTTGCTTGTAAGTGCTTCCAATGTAACTAGTAGGTGTTTTTTTTATAACTTATCTTATGAAAAGTCGAGAACAATTTGGTGCTTATATTATAAACCGCAGGTGATTCATTTATCACTTGTAAATGATTCAAATATAGTATGTAGATGATTCTTTCATAATTTGTAAAGCATAACGATAAACAACAGCGTTTAATGTGATGTAGAGCCCAAAAAATCCACTTTGGTACTAGATAGCCTCTTGTCTCTCTCATGCCATACCTAATTTTGTGCCTTTTGAGGACTGCTGACAGTTTCATCATTTCCATCATTGTTCATTGCCCATAGTACGATTTTCAACAATGTCTCTCCTTCAACAATGGAAACATCCTAGTATTCCACATGTCCACACAAAATAATGAACACTTATAAACTTACCCCCGGGGTTGTAAAACCAACCCCCCCCCCCCCCCACGTTGTCGTCTCACATTCAGTCTTGGCACAAGGTGGAGAGAGCCCACTCCTCTCCCATTTTAGAGACATGTGCATTTATGTTTTTCACGCAACACCCAGTCCTAGGCACCTTCTCTACTTGATAGGCTTACGCGTCTTAAAGTTGTAGGCCTCCAATTCGGCGCGTCTGCCACCATCTCAACAGAAATTCGTTGATAATGCGAAGTGGGGAGAGCATAGTTAACCTCTTATTGAAAGGCGAACTTGAGATGAAGACGCAATTTACCATCTGGACGGTGAAGACAAAAAAAAATTAAGTAGTAATGATTTTTTCGATGGAGATTCCCGAAACAGGGAATGTGAAGGGGTGAGGTATGTAAATAAATTGTTTCTATAAGTCCCCTTATTTGTCATGCCCAATTTCTAAACCCTAATTTCTAACCCCCAATTCTGCACGTACCTCTAACTTTGATATATTTTCTTGCAACTAATTTTATATATAGGATGAGCAGAAGAAACTCGAATATGAAGAACCACGGGGGGAGGCATTTGGGCAGATATTGCTTTGCGAGGAAGAAGCACATGTGGAGAATTTGCAACTACTTTTCACAGCATGTTGAGACCCTGAAGCATGTGCAAGAACGAAGATCGGTTAACGGGATGTGACGGTTGGAGAACGTTATGTCCGACCCATTCGTGATAGAGTTGAGCATTGATGCTGAAAGACGGTTGGTAGACGGATGTATGGAAAAACCTATTTGGGCTACTGGATCATGCAAGCATGAACTGTACCTCGATGAGGGAAGTGCACTGGACTGCGTGGACGATGAAGAGGTCATGGGGCAAAACTGGGTAGAGGTCGAATGTGGCTTTGAATGGATTGATTACAAAGAGGTGATTGGGCAAAGTTGGACTGCATAAACAGGTGAGGTAATATTTTTGTTCAGGTGCTGGTTGTTGATTTTTAAGCAGCGTATCTAGATGCTTATTTTCAAGAACTCTATTGCTTAGATGTTTATGTTGCCGGTGTTTGTATTTACTATTGGGATGCATTGATTTGGCCGATATCATTAGACGTGGGGTAGGATTTCATTTGTTTTTGTCCAATTTTATGTGTTGGATGATGCTAGTTTTCTTCTCTGATGTATTCCACCTTGTTGATTATCTTGTTCAATATATGTTTGTTGTAGAGCAGTGTCCACCAACTTCCTGTATTGTAGTTCTTCCCTTGGATTGCGTCGAACCATTGGCATGTTTGATCAAATTTTAGGACCAACCACTTTCTTGTATTTAAGTTTCTCATCTTTGGCCTGAAATCATGGATGTTCCCGGTTGCAGTTTAGGGAAAAAGTGGGAGTTGTAGGGATGAGTCAGCAAGCTTATCATCATCAATGTCGTTGCTATCAACATTGTTATTTTTTGAGTGGTATGATGAAGCTCACCAGCGTCGACGTTGTGGTTAGTCCAATCCCTGTTTTTTCCTTTTGTGTGAATGGTTTGTGCGAAGTTTAATGATTTCAGTAGCATTTTTAGTTGATTAGGGTTCTTTTATGTTTTCGTTGCGCCTAGAAATATAGTTAATGAAATTTTGCTGGGAACTTGGACAGTGAACAAATGATACTTTAAAAAAAACCAGAACTACATTAAGTTTAATGTTGTGGACTTTAGCATAGTTTATTGACTATGTTTTGTTTAGTCTTTTTTGAATAGGCAGTATTTATTTCGCTGTTATGCCACATTAAATATGTAGAAGATGCGCCTATGTCGGAATTGGTTTTTTTATCACTCCTGCCTATCCAATTTGTTTTTCATCATGCTCGATGAGCTACGATAGTGGCCTTGAAATAAATTTTGGCTAGTAATCCCTGTAGTTTAAGTGTAAAAAAACTACATTAGTTTAATCCATTTTAAGATCGTATTCCAAATACACGCTCCTCATTTGTGTACTAACATGCTAGACCTTATGTTTTCATGTCAATACTATTGGAATTGTGCACTTCAGTTGTTAGTTGAAAATCACCTTGATTGTATCAATCGAAAGCAATGCAACACTTCAGTTGTTAAGTATGTGCTTGATGTCCCCTTGATGATTACAACTTACAATGTTCAGTTACCGTTGATGAGTAAATATTTTATGATAGATTCTTAATTGTGTACAACAATTTTGATGGGTTGTAAAATACTTGTACGTCCATAAAATGAAAATATAATTTTATGTGAGTTGGCTATGGGCTTCTCAACCTCATGTTGAAGGATATATGCAATTGTAAACATTAGATGTAATGTTTATTTGTATAAGTAATGCATATATGGATGGGATTTATGTCGAACGGGATCCTTTCGCAATAATTTCATGCAGTTTGTGTACTCGTCAAATGTATTATAACGCCGCACACTAATAAAATAATAAACAACCCAAAATAGGTAAATAATTGGTGAAATGTTGTATGACGTCGAAGGGAAGGCAATCGATAATGAGCGAACAAAACTGTTTGAATGTCATCTTGGATTTTGGAAGGCCCCTTGGTTTATTCTAGAGTCTTTTAATTAGTTGAGGTTGTTTACACACTTGGATTGCAATCATCTTATTATGATTTTTTTGAAATGTTCTCTTGTCATTACAGTATATTGTTGTTTTGTTGATGAACACTTTGTTACCACATGAGCGATAAGTTCGTATAACATGGGTATTTCAATTTATTAATGAACGAATTTAAAAAAAATTCACAGTAAGAGATTGGGTGGTTTCATTATGCCTAACAATCCATCTTCGAAATCTATGGAGCTGACTTTGTGTTCATAAATGTATTGGGTCCAAATAGGCATTGGACTTACATGTATGTTGATAGATCGGGGAAGTTTGTACGTTCAACACACTTCATGTAAAAATGAATAGTGTTGGCATGACCGAGTACTTTCAGCCTGTTGCATTCACAGAGTGCATGCAAGGCTAGTATTGGAGTATATTAGAACAATTCACAAAAGTTTAGTTAGCAATACAGACAAGGTTGAAGGAGTCAATATCTAGTTGTTAATAACACATATTACATGGATCTGGGATAAAGTCCGTGGATGAGACTGCATATGAGAAGACATTGAATGGGTGTGGAGAAGGTTACCAGAGTCAAAATACCGTTGGTGTATTGTTGACCTTCTTGGGGACGTTGCGTGTAGTGTTCATCACAACGGACATCCGTCGAAGGTTCATCTTGCTTGTTGCAATACGGTGGGCATATGTAACCCTGGTTTTCAAGCAGGTGTGGTGCTAAAACGGTGCTAGGTGGTTAGACATTAAACCAGGTTGGACACCAGCTGCTAGATACAAGTTTATATACCTACCTCATGCATATTCAGTTTTTGATAGTTGTTCGCACTGCCGTCAAAGTTCTCCATAAGGCTCATCATTGTCACACCACAGTCCATACTACATCCCGATGTGTACTAGTGGGGCACGACTCTTTTGTAGCAGTAGTCTAGGAATAGTTTGGCACTGTCGTCACTCAGTTCTTGCAGGAGGCACCACACATAAGAGCCATGTAAGTTGAGAGATTGTGAGACGGTATGTTACTTATGTATGTTGAAGTTGAGTTACCCAGGGGGGTTATGAGAACATCAAATTTAATGTTAAACGTTCTTAATTAAAAGAAACTGCAGCCATGTTCATACTATGTGAAAGGTAGGAAAAACTCTTACGTAGCATAATCCTTACTTAGAATGCATGTAAATTTAGACCAAAAATCCCTTAAATGAATCGACATTTATGAAGTCATGGTAATTGCAAACCAAAAATATCAGCAACAGTTTTTTGCATTGATGAAAACTTACTATGACTCTATCATAAGTGTCTCATTCTTCTTGTTCATCATGCTTGCAGTTGTCGAAGTAGTGGAGAGTTTTGTAAATGAAGTCTACGACTAGCAGGACTTATTTTGTCTTGAGTTTGAAGGGAACAAAAAGCTGTTACTGAATAAGAAGATGTCGTAGATGTTAAGAAAAGGTCTTGTAGGTTAGTTGCTTGTAAGTCATGTACATACCATTGTGGTTTGCGCTATACTAACTTTGTACAGCCGCAAGCATGTCTGCCACTGAGTTACAATCTTCTCTGTTGTGATCAAACTAGCATCCTCCTTCAATTGTAAATTTTTTCTTACTTTTTAGCATTATAACGTGAGCCCAGTTTTGTGGAACAACAATAACACAATTGAATTATGATGGTCGTTAAAAGTTCAGAAGTTACCATATCGATCATGTCAAGTGCTGTGAAGTGGATATCACGTCTACCCATTCATAGTTTAGCACACGGAACCATACAGAAATTAACAAAGGAGATAACATCTCATCGGGGTCGAATGTCCTCATTTCTAATTTTGTAAGCTTGGACAGTCCTCTGCCGTCAAGGAACAACGTTTCCCTACAATGACGTAGGAAAATTATTCTTGTAATCTAGTATAATGAGTGAATTAATTTTTTTGAAATGAGTGTTTGGTATTTGTAAAGTAGTGATACCTGAGATCAGTAATGACCTCGGTTGTCATACAGTAGTCTGCCACCTCTAATTCCTCCATTAACACTGAGTTCTTGAACGAATAGCATGAGGAGAACAAAACTGTATAGAAAATACCTTCCGGATTCGGCGGTAATGTTATGATTGATGTACGAGCAGATATTGATGAATCATATACAAACTAAACATGATGTTTTAGGTAACCCAAGTTGCCCATGAACTCTTCAATGCAGCCATTTGCAGTGTACGAGTGCAAAATTTCAAAAAACTTGGACTGCCTGCCTTAGAGCTTATAGTGGAGATCCCAAGATGACTACCACCATAAATGAAGACATTTCACATCTTGATCAAACATTCAAGGGGTATGTTTGGGATCCTCTAAGTGATCTGGATGGACCAATGACAAGGTCAATAACTAAGCTTAGAGATGCGGCATTGAATGCTTTGATTGATCAACTTCATGATGAAGAATTAAAGAAGAAGTTGGCTAGGGCTTGGATTAATTATTCAATATTGTCGATTAACTGAAAACGTTGTGAAGAACACTATACTTTTTTTTCCACTGAATTTTTTAATGAGGTAGTGTGATCTTTGTAAAATGTTGTAAAAATTATTTTATTTTGGGTTTTTGGACTGAAGAGCTCGGCCATATGGGCTTTTGAAGAGCTGTTTCAAAATTAACAGTCCATTAGGGTTTTCTAAAATTGTCTTTTATTCTGATTAGATTTAGATTTGGTAAAGTTAGATAATGAAATATTTTTCTAGTCTAATTCTTATATATAGACGGCCAAATTAGAGTATTTTTAGAAGTTTAGTTAGATTTGGTTTTAGCTTCTTAAATCTGTCATTAGTTGATTCAGATTCCAATTGTAATTAGGATTATGTTTGAAAATATCCTCTATTTAAAGAGAGGTATGGCCGAGAATTTTAACACACTTTTATACACTTTTATCAATAAAAAATTTAGAATTTTGAGTTATACTCATTGCTTCATTGTTGCTTAATCCTGCGGGTTAATTAAGTATCAATATCCTTTGAGAACTAATCCCGCGGGCAAGTTAGTGATAAAAAAACCTTGTAATCTAAACCTGTGGGCTGTTTAGAGAGCAAGTCGGAATTGAGTGTACCCTGCGGACTAGACACTTGAATTTCGTGCGTTTATACTAGGTTGGGCGAAATCCCTAGCGTAGACAAATATCTAATTTCCGCAATCCAGAGTTTTCGCAATGAGATTCATATTAGCTTACAAGACCAGAAATATACTTGCTCCTTACAACGTGGTCTGTCATGATCACATGAAGGTTACGGATAAGAGTTGCAACTACGTTCCCCCTCCTGGAAAAAGAAAAAGGTGAAGTCATTTACATTGACATTGTTGATAGACAATGGACGAATTCGTATTTTCTTACATAATTCAACCATTCACAAATGAATGCTCACTTTATATGCTACACTTAGCTACGACATGGAACCAAGGATGGCAACATGTACTGTACACATAAAGTACGTATTGATTCTGCTAAAATTCATATCAATTGTCATGTGCAAATTTAAGCCAGGATCTAACACTTTTACATTTTAATTGTTGTTAACAGGTGGTGGAACTAGATTATATACTGTGAATTGGAAAATTATGAATTCATTTCCATTATATGTTAACACTTAAATGTTCACAAAAATTCAGAAATAAACACAACATTTTAGTGTTGTGTGCCATTGTGTTTGATAGTTTGAAATATCATTGCAAGGAAATACATGAGCACCAAGGAATGGGTGTGAAGAGTAGATTAAATCGTAGTGCACGAAGGAAACTCACACCGGGAAAAGGTCTTCCAAGTTGTGGTCGTTGTGGAACGGGACCCTTACTAAGAAAGAGATGACATTGGCCGGACGGAACCGTGGTCGGCTGCGATGAATGCGGCGGTTGCTGCTGGTGGATGCATGCTTCTGTGAATTAGTGGTGAATTAGTTTTGGCTTCCACCCATCATTTCCGGTGGCCAATGAACTGTCATTGTTGCGCTATCATGAGATACGACCTCAACCGACACATCATGCTCCATTTATGTAGAGTTGATTGGTGTTTCCGGTGAGTCACCCTCACTATTTGATGGACTTTTCTGTGACGTCTCTTCTTCTGTATCCATAATGCGTGAGTTGTAGCATTTTGCTTGTAGGGTTTAGTGATTGTGACGGTGAGTTCCGATCTTTGATCTGACCTCAAAAGCATGTATTTTCCGGAACATTTAACATCTCTTTTGTAATCATTTTGTGGTAAGATTGCTAGATTTAGGTAGGTTTACATCATAA
>JAULKM010078305.1:0-11685 GCA_032355605.1 Rubia tinctorum
CTAGAAAAATAATTCAAGGCAGCCATGGGCAGCCACTTTATTGCATACTTGGCACTGGTAGTAAAAATTTCAGCACTGATTTTTTATACCAGTGCTGTGACTTTGAATACATTTCGTTAATTGGTTCTCGGTTTTGAAATGAATCCAAAAAATTTAGAATTAAGCAGCATGAAGCAACCGCTTTATGGTTATAATAGCACCGGTTTTGTCGTTTCCAGCACCTATCTTAGTACATATGTTGTCTACTTAGAGTTTATTTAATATGATTACTCTTGGATTGGGAGAAATTGCCAAAAAATTATTTCAAACCAGCATCAGACAACTGCTTATTCTATTTCTAGCACCGATTTATGATCTTCATACCGGTGCTCATGATTTTAAGTTGCCAATACATACATATCGACAGTCGTCTTCCATTTCTAATTCTTGGTTTTCCATTTCTAATCCTTGGAGAGGAAATCTAATCTATCTTCCCCATCGATTCATACTCCCAAGCTCTGCAAAGGAATAAGGTGAGTTTTCTTTTAAACATTGTTCTTCATTCTACAATATCAATTATTATGAACCCAATGATTTTGGAAAAATGTTGGTTGCTTTGTTCTCCAATAACAACTTTGTTCGATGTTGGAATCATGTGCATAGTGCTAATGTATAATAATTACATATATATCTTGGATTTTATTAGCTCCCATTGAGCATATGTTGATGTTCATCAAAACTAGTATTTTATAAGTTTTTTTTATGCATGAAAGACGTTTGTTGAAATGACTGAGTGGACATTGTAGGATATGACACCAAAAACTCCACTAAAGAGGTCACGCAATGCATCCCCTTCCTCTTCGGAGATGCAATCCATACAAAATCTAAAGACTTAAGAAATTACTTTCAAAAATATTTTGAATGTTCTCCGCGCATAATGAATCCATGTAACCAAATTGGTGGCTAAGTGTACGCCTCGATCCACTCAGCTAAGCTATTCCGTCCGAATGAGGCAAAGAATCATGTCTCCAACGCCCTATATTCTGCAAAATGAACATCAAATCTGAAACAAAAGCGAAATAAAAAAATAAAAAGTCTAGAGCCATTAATCTAACCTCAAATGTAAACAATGCACAAAATATTAGCAGTTTTGGCGGTAACGATTGGAGAGGAACGAAATTAGAAGACGAAGTGAAAATGAGAAATGAATGATTTTTTTTTTGAAATTATCTTATATGTGGCATAATAAATTCCTTTATTTACATCAAAAGTCCTCAACTTTTTCACCATATTTAAAAGCACCTCACCACAATCATGTATTATAATTGCATAATGACCACTACCTAAAGTTTAGCTTGTTTAAAACAAGACTATGTGATAAATGAAAAAAAAATCTAAAATATCTTATATATGGCACAGTATTTTTCTAGATTTACACAAAAAACCTTCACTTTTTCAGCATATTTTAAAGAATACCCCTACCCGATTAAAATGTATAATAATTTCATAATGATTATTGGCTATTGCCTAAAGTTTAGGTTGACTAAAACAAGGTACGCTATTGATATAAAAAATATTTTTAAAATTTTAAATTTAGTATATAATTTAATAAATATAGTGTATAAGTAGAAAAATAAAATACAATCGACTATTTATAAGTTTATGTAATTGCTGTCGGGATATGTTGTGGAGCCGCGATAGTATAATAATATATGGATAAATTAAGTTCAAATCCTTTACCTTTTGAGTATTGAAATGGACCCAATTATGTTTTGACAACGTTTCTACCTGCAGCTTGACCTTTTTGAGGTTAGATTCTGTCATCACATATAAGTTTGATTTGGCACTTGAGACAAATCAATACAGATAGAGATAAGCGATAAATATTGTTTGACCTTGTTCCATCATTTGGTGGCTAGAGACCCAAGTTACCATCATTCAAATTCTGTCGTGTGATATTAATTTCTTTATCCGTTTTATATTAAAGTTTTGCTGTTTTATATGGACAAAATATTATTTTAGATTGATTAATCGTTAGGTGAGGTTAGGATAATTTGATATTTATTTTTCTTTTATTACAATGAAGACTTTATAATTATGATTTTTTTAAATATATCGCAATGTATAAATAATTATAATATAATATTAAAGTTATTGAAAAGAGATTTTTAATAATTGATCTAATCGTTAGTCGGTTTAACATAAAACTTTTACTCTTTTATATTCAAATTAAGCTTTTCATCTATACACTGGAAGCTAATTGTGGAATTACTTTTAAAATCTACGTATTAAAGGGAATTCTGCGATTCCATCAATCAAAAGTTCATAATTCATAATTATTAGATTTAATTTAAGGTCAGATCTCCTCATGAACTTCTAACGTTTATGTACAACTAGATTTTTAGTTGATGACACTGTAAAACTATATATATAGAGAGAGAGTTTTTTTAGAGGTGTACACATATAATATATGTTGAATGATACACTTATCAGGTATCTATGATAAAGTTATCGAAATACCTTTTGAATTGTTGCTAATAAGAGGCAAGCTATTTAATTCCTCAATTGTAAATAAAGTTTCTTACTTCTTTTTTTTAATGTTACAATCAAAGTTTTTAACTTTGAAAAGTATCTTTTAATAAACAAATTTGACAATAAAGCCACAAAATTATCTCTTCCTTGATGAGTGTATTTGGTGAAAACGCTTTTCCTTGGCAAATGCTCAATTCTGTCCGATTGATTTTGTGAGAGATTTATACTTCCTGTAACTGTTTTATTTGGAGAAAAAATATGATCTTTTTACTGGCAGGTTTCAAAATTTGTTAATAAAATTCGTTGATTGATTTATAAAATAGCTAAAGTCTCTATTTTCCATATCAAAATTTAAAAATTTACAAATTAGGAATGAGAACATGAGTATAACATTTATTGAACTAGCTGTTGTAAAACTGATAGAGTACCAATCGTAAGTTAAGTTTAACTACAAATGAAAGATAATTATTTCATATAATATATCAGAGTTTCAAAGAGATTTTGCTGATAAACAAGGAGTTGTGCTTTCTCACGAATATTTAACATCCAGCCTCACATTTACCTTTCTTTTAAAATGCATTTCATACTCATCTCTTAATTCATATATCCGTCTGATCTCTTAAATCATACAGTCTTTTTTTACTTTTCCTTTCTAATAAATGATGCATTCTTTATAAATTTTCTTTTTATTGGTCAAATTCTATCTTTTAATTTGAATTTTGTTTATAGTTGGTGTATATAAGACTGAATAATACACCTATTACATTGATTAATAATATAATAAATATCAGTAAAATAATAATTTACTAAAATTATTTAATTGTAAAATAATTAATTTTTAAATAATATGAATATGTAGTATACTTTAAATAGTATAGAATAGTAATCTATTCCTTTTTGCGAACATGTCCTTACATGCCTTTTGTCTTGCCTTTTAAAAGATATAAATTTATAATTTCAGTTAAATAATTATTCATTCATTGTCATCTAATATTTCTTATTTTCATCAATATATTTTTTATAACGTAAAGTATTTTTATACAACAGTTAATAATTTCTACGTAAAACAGGTACGTAAGATAAGGATCGAATCGATTTGCTTTCATTCAATTCATTATACTATTAATATATATATATATATATATATATATATATAGAATTAGGATCATGTGAGACAACATATGTTATGTGAGACCACCTACTTATGTCAGACAAAATCTGAACCATTAAAAGAGGATAAACTAGTGGTTGAGATTTAATATGAAGAAAACACCTATTTATTCCACCCAGAAAAATCACGCGGATCCATTCTCGGGTCAAAATCCGGGTTAGCGAAAAATTGGATGCCGGTTTCAGAACTTTTATCAGGCGGCTATGTCGAGAAAGGCATTAGTCGCCACCTCCCAAATTGCTGATAAAGTAATACTTGTGAAAATTACAATTGCTTTCAAGCTCGGATATGGCGACAAAAAATTACAACTGGGAGGGAAATCGAGGTCTAGGAGCTTCCGAATATGTCCAGAAGTAGCAACCAATGTGACAAGAATTTTATCTCCCATTTACAAGAAAGTTGCCGATGTCGGAGTCGGAAGCTCCTGTTTAGCAAAGTTTGTGCCAAACTTTGTGAGAAAACGTTTGAATGAAGGAGAGGGATTCTCTGGTAGTGTTTGAATAACGGTGACCATAAATTGATGAAGAGAAGATTCCAGTCACAGATTGTTGGATTGGTTAATTATCCTCTCCACTCCTCTACCAGCGACTATGTCCGTATCGAGGCATTTCGTTGGATTTATCAACTTATCGTATTTCCTTTCTGATTCTTAGTTTGAGTTTAATTTTTTCCAACCATTTTCCAATTCGGTGTGAATTTTACTTCAATTTTCCTCCTTGCGAGATGTCTAGGGAAATAGCTAGAAAATGTATTTTAGTGGATTTTGTGACTGCTTGTTAGTGTCTGTAGCGAGGATGTTGGTATAGTTGCTAGATCTTATACAATTGGATGTAGGGTACTGGGTTTTCCAGTGGTTAGAAAGGGTTTGTTTGTGTTTACAAGATGTTCGATGAAAGGCTTGGTTGAGGGTGCTAGTACTGGTGACTTCTTTTCCTTCTCTCATTATGAGATATTTTGATCAATGAATTATGTTCGTCATGTTTTGAAACTTGAAACCATGAAGGTTTTGAGTTCCCTATAAGGAACATATTTAGGTAATCTGCACATAGTCTTATTTCATTCATTGGTTTGGTTAATCCTGTGCATAAACTGTGTTCTTCAATCGTTAGGAAGCTCAATTCTTCCTGTTATTTGCAAAATAGAAGAGTCCTATTTTTTAGTTCTTATGAATTAAAACCCAAATATTTTTCAAGGACTTTTTATTCTACATGAATTAAAACCCAAATATATTTTTTCTGGCTGAGCAGTATTGTTGAGAGTGTTGCCGAAGGAGTGACTGAATTTGAACAAGGGACCATGTTCTAACCTTGTTTATCAGGGAGTGCACGAGATATAAACATTGCATTTTGGGTACAAGAAACATCTTACGGACACTAGGGTTGTAGAGAAAAGGTATGACACATAGCGATCAATAAAGGGGAAGCCGATTTACCACTATTGCACAGTTTCAAGTTTCAGCGAGTACACAGTTGTACCTTCTGGATGTGCAGTTAAAATAAGTCAAAGTTCATTTAAAGGAAGGATGATGATTGGTCGGGATGAAGATCGAACGATGAGTAAATTCTTTGCAAGGTGTCCGTTCCCTCCACCTCGACAACCTTCGACTTTTGGCCCTGACAACAAAAGTTTAACAAGTTCTTGAGTCCTACATGCGACACTCTCAACCTATATGATTTTCCTCTAATGAATAAACATCAACACTGCCTTTAAGATCATTGTGAAAGATGCAAAATTTGCGAGCATGAATCATCAAATACAGAAGAAAATGTATCTTGTTCCATGGTTGGTAACATTAGAACCTTTGCCGTTGATCAGGATCCCATCTGGAAAAGGCAGCTTGTTGCCTTTGTCAAGGATGCCCTTCAATACCTACACTCACATAAATTTTCATTTCAGCTTGCCAAATTTTCAGGGAAATAACAGGATAACATCCATAATCATTTGTCAAACGTACAACTTTTTATCTGTTGACATGTAAAGCTCCAAAATAATCATATTCACATATTTTATACTCACACAAAATAGCCTATTATTTTGCCATGGAGTTTCTAACCTTGGCTGCCACTGCTTCGCATGGGGGTGGCAGAAGGGTTAGTATGTGACCAGGAGCTTTTGCAACGAGATGATCATGGGATTTGGTTAGGGAGAGAAGAAAGTATTTATTGCTGTTGTATTTGTATGTGATGTTGTTAAGGAATATAAATATCCAGTGGTCCTTGGAAATGAAAGGCATACTCATACATCAATTGTACTGCACAATGTTGTTAAAATTTCTTTAAAAATTGCATTAGAAAACTACAAACAGAGGACCAAAATACACCTCAATGCTAGTGAAAAAATAAAATGAGCAAGTAAAGTATAACTTCTAGGATGATTCAAAACATCATTCCAAAAACTTGGTGTTTAGTTTTCTTATTTTAGTTTCTCTCTTTGTTTCATGTTGGACACTTTGTTGATAAATAAAATTGAGAGAACTTTGCAGCAAATAATAAAATAGGAAAATAAAATTAAAGCACCTACAAATTATCTTCACACTACATGAAAGTTGAAAAAAGAAGCAACTACATGTTACATTTGAAGCACTTATAAGTGGTGGTTGAAGTACCTACGAGTTGTACTCTAAGCAGCAAGTTGTTTTCGTAGCACACACAAGTTAAAAAAGAAGCACCTACATGTTATATTTAAAGCACTTATGAATGATGGTTGAATCATCTACAAGTCAAGTATTTTTTGGCACACACAAGTTGCAAAAGAATCACCGGTAGGCTACATTTGAACTACTTTCAAATGATAATTGAAGGAGCTACGAATTATATTCTAAGCACCAAGATGTTTTTGTATCACACACAAGTCAGAAGAGAAGCACTTACGGGTTACTTTTAAAGCACTTACAAGAGATACTTGAAGCACCTACGACTTGTAATCTAAACACCAAGTTATTTTCCGGGCACAAAAGCTAGGAGTTACATTTTAAGTACTTACAAGTGATGCTCGAAGTTACGTTTACAGTACTTACAAAGGGTGGATAAAGCACTTAAGAGTTACACTTGAAGCACTTATAAGTGATGTTCGAAGCACCTACATGTTGCATTTAAAGTATATACAAATGGTGGTTAAAGAACCTACGAGTTACATTTGAAGCACTTACAAGTGATGCTCGAAGCACCTACATATTACATATAAAGTACTTACAAACGGTGGTTAAAACACCTACGAGTTACATTTGAAGCACTTACAAATGATACACGAAGCACCTACATGTTACATATAAAGTACTTACAAACGGTGGTTAAAACACCTACGAGTTACATTTGAAGCACTTACAAATGATACACAAAGCACCTACACGTTACATTTAAAGTACTTGCAAACGGTGGTTAAAGCACCTACGAGTTATATTTGAAGCACTTACAAGTGATGCTCGAAGCACCTACATGTAACATTTAAAGTACTTACAAAAGGTGGTTAGAGCACCTACGAGTTACATTTGAAGAACTTAAAAATGAAGCTCGCACCACCTACATGTTACATTTAAAGTACTCACAAGCGACGATTAAATCACCTACGAGTTGTACTCTAAGCACTAGGTTTTTTCGTAATGCAAACAAGTTATAAACAAAGAACTTATAGGTTACATTTAAAACACTTAAAAGCGATAAGAAAAACATAATGTTTTTGCACGAAGGGCATCAACTCAATCTTTTGGGACGTGTGAGTGACCATGGCCGAATTCTAAGAACACGGCCACAAAAGTTTGGGACCCCAATTTAAATTTCCTTATTATTAATTTTATATTGAAAAAATAAAGTGAGAGTCTTCAAATGTTACAATTTCTTGATTTTCTTAATCCTTTAACTTTTTAACAAATCGACCCATCATTTCTCTCTTTGTTTTTATTGATTTATTTTTAATTATTTTTATTATCAATTCTAAAAATACTATATATCTAATTTCCATATCTCGTTCATAAATTATAATATAGTAATAATGTGTCTTTTATAATGATAGTAGTTTAAAGTTTCGTTTTTATATTCAGCACAAGGCCACCAAATTATTGGAGACGGTCCTATGACAATCTTCTTTTAATTAGTCTTTCCTTCAAGTGAAAAATATAGTCTTCCAATATGATAGAAATGTCTAGGCGTGGATGCTAAACAAAGAAAGAAAGGCAATGGAAATAGTTGACTCTAACCTAGCTAGTTAGCATTGTGAAGTGCTTTCAGCAATCCGGTGGTACTTTTGTGCGCACAATAATTCCTGGATGACCAACCTGATATATGTATAATGTGGTTAATATGTTGGGAGAAAAACCGCTACCATTAGATTAAGAAATAAATGGCTCAAATTTTGTCTCACATAACATCACTGTCCCACATAAATAGGTTGTCTCACATGAACCCTCCCCTATATATATAAGTTTATTCTAAATTCTCCACATGTGTAATTCTATATACATAAAACAACTCACTTACTTTTTTAAGTTTGAAATTATATTACATCTTAAATTTTCGTCCACAAATCTGTGCATCGGCATAGGTATTATCTAGTTAATCTATCTAATTAACCTAATTAATTTGAGTCCGTCTCTTGAAATACGGTCTTTTCATAAATTATGGAAAGACCTTGGTTTGAATTGCAAATTAGAAGAAATCAAGATAAAATTTTCGAATTGCACGCTGCACAATAAAATTTCAATATTGAAATTAAAACCTTTTACTTTTCTATAATTCTAATTTAACCCCGTCTTTCCATACACTTGTGAAAAGATAGTATTTACCAAAACTTAACCTCACTAATAACCCTAATCACTCGCAACCAAATTTCATTGGCCCGTACAAACTCCATCGTTCCAAAATTTCATCAATCTAAAGCATTCATAGTGGTTGTTCATTAAACCAACTTTTTTTAATAAGAATCCTTATTTAAGGAGAACCATTGTGGAGTTTTAATAATCACTCTTTAATGAGGAGTTGCTCCTTAATTAAGGAGTTTGTACCTCTTTATTTGTGAAATGTCATTCAATCAATGAATGACACTTAACATGGCTTGTTTTATATCTTTAATTAATTATAATTTAAAATAAAAAAATTCCTATAAAGTACTTATTTAAGGAGGTCCATGTTAATATTCCACTTTTAGTTAGTAAAATGAATTCTATAAAAGTTGCTCTCTCTAGGATATTCCTAGTTCTTGAAGATTTGAATGTCTTCAAGCTATCAAGCTTCATGATAGAATGTAAAACCCACAAATAATTGTGGCTGTGTGTATTCATATATATATACTGAGTACAAGGGGTATACAAGACATAATCAGATATGGAAAACGATATATACAAAACCAATCAGAAAGGGTATTCATCTCTTAACCTGATTCTAATTCATTTAATATTCTATTATCCCCCTAAAGCGAAGCGTGGGACTTGTCGCAACGCAAAGCTTGGACCGTAAGAACTCAAACTAAGGACGAGGTAAACCCTTTGTGAAGATGTCAGCAAGTTGTTGATCAGTAGAAACATAAGCAACCTTGAGCTTTCCAGAAGACACCATCTCATGCACGAAATGATAATCAATATCAATGTGCTTGGCTCTCTTAAACGAAACCAGAATCTGAGCTAGAAAGAGAGCACTATTATTATCACACGGCAAAACAGGCGGGGCACTAGCAGTCATGTGCAAATCCCATAATAAATTTATCATCCAAACTAGTTCCGCAGTAGTGTTAGTCATAGCCTAGTATTCTGATTCTGAACTAGAACGAGAGACTGTAGGTTGCCTCTTAGCACTTCATGAAACCAGGTTGCCACCAAGAAAAATGGCATAACCATAAGTAGATCTACGAGTCTCAATACAACGAGCCCAGCCAGCATCAGAATAACTCAATACAAAGCGGAAGAATTCTTGTGGAATTGAAGTCCATAGTGCATTGTACCATGGACATAACTCATAATTCAAGTGACAGCTTAATAATGGTCATCAGTAAGAGACTGCATATACTGACTGACCGTGTTCACAGCATAAGAAATGTCAGGGCGCATAGTTGACAAGTATTGTAGTGCACCAACCAAAGATAGTTAAAGAGTAGAATTTCTGAATGGTTTACTGGAAGTACTGGAAAGCTTAAAAAAAGCCACAAAAGGGATAGCTACCAACGCTGAGTCTTGCATTCCGACGCGCAATAAAATGTCCTTGGCATATCTGGCTTTGCCAAGGAATAAGCCATCGAAATTTCGCACAACTTCCTAACCCAAAAAATACTGTAAGGTGCCAAGATAAATGATCTTAAACTCTTGATGGACACGAGCAATGAACTTGCTGATGAGATGACCATCATTCCCGGTAAGAATAATGTCATCAACATAAAACCAGCAAATAAAAAAGAGACACACCTTGTAAAAAAATAAATAAGGAGGTATCCGCAGAACTGCATACAAAACCCAGGCCAATAAAAAAGAACTAAATCGTTGAAACCAAGCACGGGGTGCTTGCTTCAAACCGTAAATGGCCTTGCGCAAACAACAAACAAAATCAGGACGTATAGGATCTTTGTAACAAGTAGGTTGCTCCATATAAACCTGGGAATCAAGAATACCATTATAAAAATGCATTCTTCACATCAAGGTGTCGTAATGGCCAATTACGAGTGACAGCAAGAGATAAAAAAGTACGAACAGTAGATGCTTTCACAACCAGACTGAATGTATAATCATAATTAAAACCAGGTAACTGAGAAAAACATTGAGCAACTAACCTGGCCTTGTGCCGATCAAGTGAACCATTAGACTTTTACTTTAAACGATACACCCATTTAGAACCAACAAGATTTACACGAGGAGGTCGGGGAACCAGCTCACATGTCTATTGAACACGTAAGGTAGCAATCTCTAAATCCATGGTGGCAACCCTTTTTAGATCCTTGATCGCAGAACGATGACTGCGGGACTCAGTCTTTGCAAATAAAGCACTCAATAAACCAAAAATATTATAATCTAAAAAATTCTTGAACCGTAAAGATCCAGTACGAGAACGATCCACCATCGGATGCTTGGAAGAGGGGACCAAAATCAGAGAGATGTCCGATCCCGAGGATGTGGGCATGAATATCGAGGTGGGATCGGAGGAGGCTGATGGAGAGGGCGGTAACTGGTCCTGAAACTGATGGCTGCGGGTGGCTGCGGATGAGACCGAAGACGAGGTCGGTGCATGGATGACATGTGCGGCAGTGGATGGTGGCAAGTGACGTCCAGCAGTAGCCATGAAGGGCAGAGCTGTCATCGCTAAGTGTGAAGAAGTTTCTGGAGAATCCACTGAATTGTGCAAAAACAAATTATCCAAAATAATGGGTGATTCCGAGGAGGAATATGGTTCAAACACCTCCGAGGTAACCGAAGATGGCTATAAAAAAGGTTAAACATCCAGTGATGAAGCATCTGTAATAGAACCAGTACGGGAACCCAAAAAATAAGTTTCATCAAACCGAGCTTGATGAGTGATGTATTCTCTCTTGGTAAGAGGATCAAGACATCGATAAGCCTTGTACTGTGAACTGTATCCCAAAAAAATGCAAGACATACTCTGGGGTTCCAACTTGTGCGCAGAATAGGGCCTCAAATACGGAAAAACACGGCATCTAAACGCATGAAAGTTGGAGTAGTCAGGCGGAGAGCCAAAAATAATTGAGTAAGGAGACTGATAAGATAGCACCAGAGTAGGTAGCCTATTAATGATATAGACTACTGTTGAAAAAGAATCATACCAGAATGAATGATGGAGTCAAGAGTGAAATAATAATGAAAACCCAGTCTCAGTGATATGGCGATACTTCCTTTCTGCACGACCATTTTGCTCTGGAGTATAAGGGCAAGAAATATGATGATGAATTCCCTTAGACGCAAAATGAGATCTCATGCGATGATTCAAAAACTCAGTTCCACCATCACTCTGAAAAACTTTAATAGTGGTGGAAAACTGATTCTCAACAAAGGCTTCAAATTGCATATAAACCTC
>JAULKM010078325.1:518-11685 GCA_032355605.1 Rubia tinctorum
ATGAGCGTTTTATGCGCGGTCCAACGTGGATACTGTACAACACAGATGGTCGCACCTGCACCTTCTGGATCGCTTGTGCGGGGATGGCAGTCGCCAGCGTGCGGCGCACGTCGGGCGCAGTCAAAACAGGTTCGGGCCAGGATGTGCCGAAGCCACCGGTGCAGGGATCATGCCGCCGCATGTGCGGCGTGGGCAGTGCATCGTATGCGCACGACCCTCAGGCGCGCATCGGGCGGGCAGCGCCGAAAAAACGCGTACGGCGCGGTAGCGAGCGGCGAATGGGACGCAGCGGTGTCAGCGCGGCGCGGGCGGCGTCGACCCACTCATTCGACATTCGCTTCGAGCGGCACGTGTTCGATCGGCGAGAGTTGACCTGGAATGGCATTCGCATGGAAGTAGCCGCTGCAGGCACATTGGCCCAATGCATCGAAGTGATGGGCATCGCGTCCTGGGGCGCCCGCGCGCGCGGCACCGCGTACTGGCCAGAGCGTACGCGCGAAGCGGTGCAGCAGGGTCGTGCCGTGGTGGGCGAAACGGGGCGTCATGCGAACCTCCCAGCAAAATGGCTGCGATGGACAAGCCACGTCTTTCAATGTAGTGGATGCCACGGGATAAGCAAGGATCAAATGCGACTCCTGGGGCCGCGAAGACCAGTGACGACTGGATGATCGCATTCCCCTGTGGGCGGCGGCGCGGCGGGTGCGGGGGGGGGCGGGTGGGTGGGGAGAACTTCCGATAGGGAGAGAGTGGATTTTTAACTTTTATAAAAATAGATGTATGTGTATGTATACGTACGAGGGCAGAAGATATGTTTTAGTAACTCTCGAATAACTTTATAAACTCTATGATTGATATAAGAAATACCAGACTTTTGAAATTAAAGACACAATAAGTCCGTTGGGGATTAACTTTTTCAGAAGTAGATATAACTACCAAAACTGCATAACTTATGCGGATTCATCACAAATCAACAACATTACTATCACATAAAACATGAGAGAGCATATATGCATATGTGATCTAGCTGTGGATTAAGACAATTAAACACTACTCCCTCCGTCACAGCAGAATTGACCACTTTATTTTTCAAAATCAAATTTCATAAACTTTGGCCGTAAATATATATTAATCTATATATAATAAAAATATCATGTGAGATCTTGTTAGATTCATTTTAACATCTATTTTTAAAAATCAATTTTTTATGCGGAATTGGTATATATAGCTAGAGACGGTCAAATATGATCATTGAAAATCGTGAAAAAGTAAAGTGACCAATTTTACTGGGACGGAGTAATAGTTGGCACTGCATACGAGCAACGTGCACCTACAAATAACAGAATCACATGCCTTTAATTTCAGTCTCTCATTTATTTAATTACTGTAATTAATTACACTAGTATTTTATAATAAATTCCTCCGAGCTTTTTGGGAGAAAAATGTTTCAGTCCAATTAAAAAGAAAAGACCGGACAAGAACCTTACTTAACATCGGATATACAACGGGTCCACAGCTAATTCAATTAATTTTGGGTGAAGTCCTAATCAGTTGTCATGTGATGACAGATATTCATTGACCTAGGTTTACATTTTCTTGACCTATTTTACTATTGTACTAGTGTTTCATTTGTATAGTATGCAAAAATAAATTACGGTTTCGTTCATTTTTTTGTAAATTATTCTAAAATATTTATACAATATTATGAAATGTTCTTAATCGATTCTCACATTTTATTAGTCGGTTTAAAGGAGTTCACATTAACACAACATTTTAAGAGATGATGGTGTCACCATTAGAAAGCAGGGAACCTGGAAAGTAAGGTTGGCAGAAGAGATGGTGAGTATGGGTGGATTTGTGGTGTTCAGAATATGAAGGAACAAACAGTAGTGAAAAAAACAGGAAGAAGAGAAAATTTTAAAATAATCAATTTAACCTCAAAAGTCCTTAAATTATAATTTTTTATATCTTGATAACTGTTGACTAGTCCATTAACTTAATTAAAAATCATATGTCCGGTAAAGAGATTAATTGAGAACATTTGATAATAATCTGAGAACATTTTAGGAATATGGTGTAAAAAAACGAAAGCGGTAAAATCGCCTAAAAGTGGACACATAAACAATCATTTTCTTATTTGTCTGTAGAGTTTAAACTTCATCAACATCATTAATGTTAATTTTCTGATCTTAAAGGCCCCCTTACACCAAAAGATCATGAGATGATGGGAAGTAAATTTATTCTCATTCATTCAATTTTGGCACGTACACACTCCTTATTTTAAGATTTTTTTAAAAATTTGTGAAGGTTGAAGTGGAATAGAATAATACAGCTTAAATTTCATTTTAATATATACATATAAGACATTTTGTTGAATTTATCATAAACTAAGGTGAACTTTTCAGACATAATTGTTACTTTTATAACTCTTTTTTCTTCCCTAAGGAGCACAATTGTTTCAAATTTTCAAATTCAAAAGGTGAAGTTAGTTAGCACTTTGAGCTTTGGCAATGATGTTTTTAATCAATTCAAATGGTGATGGACTATCTTGTCAAAAACAGGTCTACCATCAACAACATTAGAGTGTGATTGTTCCACCACCATATTTATCATTACTTCCATTCACTACTATCATAAAACCCAAGGATATCCAAATTGGTCTCATCCGATCAGTGTTGGTCCTAAAACTGTAGGGATCTGAAGTAAACTATGGAAAAAGGGGTTTCCTTGTAATGTATGAGATATGCAATATTTGTAAAAATGGGCCTTATGTAGAGAGGAAAAGGGGATGATCGAGACAGTTAATTGAGGCATACGTAGTATAATATTTGTTAATTTTCCCTGCTTTTACATTAATAAATAAATAAAAAATGAGGCTATTTTGTAATTACCAAATTGCAAGCTTGAAGCAAAGCTTTCATTTGCCTCGTACTTTGGGTCGGCCCTACATCCGATTTAAATTGGCCAGACTCATTTGAATTAGATCGATCAAAATAAATGGTTAAATTTTTTTTTGGTTGGAATCATGTAAAGCCTTGCTTCAAAACTTACCTATCTATTTTTCATTTATTATTAAAATAATTTATTTTATTTTGAGTCGGATCGAATCAAAATATCGACTCAATCAGGGGCGGAACTAAGTATTTCATTTTGATGGACCGAAAATATATACTATAAAATATAAATTCTAATTGACAATTGAAATAACAAAGCATAGTAGATTGATTCATTCAAGGGTAAAAAAAAATCATATACTAAAGATAAACTATAGTTTAAGAAAATACAAAATCGATAATTTTGAAATGGACAACCCTCTTATTTTAGTTTAAGTTGTGCTCTTCTCGTTTTGATCATAAAAAGAGTATCAATAATTAAATAAAATTGTTGAAATATTTTCCAAATATAACTTGAATAAATATTAAAAGCATATTTGGATTATATATATACATATTTCTTATTGGACTCTACAATAAAAACAAAGAATCCTACATTATAATCTACTTTATTCCTCCGATGTTTTTTTTTCTATGAAGGGCCACAACTATTTTTTTACCTTTAAAAATTGATAAATGCAAAATAAACATGATAAAAACTAATTGGCTGGAATCAGACACTATATTAATCCGCAAGATAGTTTTCGGTGTGCCAAGAGAAAGAACTCTCCGATGTTTACGTTAGCACATAATACTTGTGTGAGTGTAATAAAAATAGAACAAATGGATTGTACACACAACATGATATTTGTCGGTGAGCGAAGCTATGCAATCTCTGAATACAATTGAGGTTAAGATACCCGTTTCTTATTCTATCATACTTTCATACATTTAATGTTCGACTTCTAAATCTTTCAACCGGATACTATTTGACCCATCGTAACATCAGAACCCGATCCATATATTTCGATCCAGATATCATCAACATGTCATCGTGAATGCTAGAACCATGAGTTTGTTAGCAACGAAAAAAAAAGTGACAAAATTTAACACACATAAACCTTAACAAACTCTCAACAAATCTCCAACAAACAAACCCATAAAGACTTCGTCTCCTTCTTGTACACTCTTTCCTAAAACGTCCATCCTTTCCTATCTTTGCTTCTTTCCATTTTTGTCTCCTCCTTAAATTATCCATTAATTTATCCGCTTTTTTCTCGTCCTTTTGTCCTAAAATTTATCTGCTTTTCCAAAATCCAAAATTTTAAAATCCAAAATATTCTGCCCACAGATTCGAACGCACGTAGATTCAAATGTTTGACTCCCGCCAAATTTTATACCCAAAAAAGTAATTGTGGGCCCACCATTTCTGTATCTAACGCCGTTAACTATTGCCGTTACCGGGAGATGATATAATACGGAGCAAAAAAATGCACCGCCGTAAAAGGCCGCCGCGTGGGTTCCTCACGTGATTAATTTTTTTTATGATTAATCTATATTTCAACATAGAAAATAATGAGAATTTTCGAATTCCTCTCCCTCCCTCTACAAGCGTCCTATTTCACTATTTATTGATAAAATAGATACGATTTGGATCATAAAATTTTTTAATGTGAAAATTAGCGTGTGAGATCTTGCGGTATTAATCTTATTGTGTATTTTTTTTACTATGCATGATTTAGAATATTAGACTTGTAAAATCATCCATAAATAATTTTTAAAAAAGTGATACTCTCTCCGTTCCAGCCATACCGGCACACTTTTTGGTCAACTTTCTCATATCATGTTTGACCATCGATAACTTTAGTTACTTTACTAAAGATGTCTTAAATTTTGATTTTTAAAAACTATATTGTACGTGGAATCTAACGGTATCTCACATGATGATATTGGAGCCTATATACTAGTTGAAATTCATTATTAAACGTGTCTTGAGAAAGTTGACAAAAAATTATGCAAATTTGATAGGGACGAAGGGAGTGAGACACTTACAAAGGAACAGGCGGAGTAGACTGAAATATCAATTGAAAAAATATATATTATATTATCAAATATAGATTGAAAAGAGATACAAAATTCATTTGTCGTGGTTGATAAGAATTAAATTAAATTAAATTAAACTTAATTTAATTATATTATTATTGTTTTAATAGACTATTCCATTTTTAGTTCACTTCAGAAAAATCTAGTCTAATTCAATTTATTTCAGCTTCATTTGGATAAGTTTTAATAATAGGATATAAACTTAGATATCAGTAGAATACCCCTCCTATTCTCCTAGGAGTACTCTAATTCAGGACCAATATATGGCATATATTTAATTCATTATCCCATATCATTTCATATCCTACCATTTATTACATATTAATTAACATATTACCATTTTGAGAAATTTACGTTTTCATGCTAAACTATACAACATGCATATACAAACTACAAAAATTTGACCAAATTCATTTCCGTGAAGAAATAATAAACAATGACACAAAAAGATAGATTATCACATGCTACATTTAAAGTAAACACTTTCCATAACGGGTAACAACCAAATTGACATCCAACATCCTTATCAATTGCTTATTAAGTACACTAATATTTAATGTATCCTAAGATTCAAATTCATTTATTAGGTCCATTTATACAAAATCCCAACTGTATTCTAGAGTAAGATAAGGTTCTTCCGAGCTAATTTATTTTTGGAGAAATTAATTGAATTGAGCTAAAATTAATGTAATGAAAAAAATATACGAATAAAGATCAAAATTAAGTTAAGAGTATCGATTCAAAATTTTACTGAACTGAATTAAAATGCAAACAACCTGGAAGAAACACGGCCTAACAATTATCTAAATGACTCCTTCTGTCCCAACGTGATCTAACAAATGTATCCCCTTCGTCCCAATTAAATTTGCACATAATTTATTTCCTAGTCAAAATTGTCAAACTTTGACCACATATTTGAATAGATATATGAACAATAATATTATCATATGAGATATTGTTCGACATGTAGTTTCTAAATATTTACCCTTTATTTTCTGTTATTATACGTAGTTGTATATATTTACGGTCAAACATATTTATTGGAGACCATAATAAAATTTTCGTGCAAACTTAGTAGGGACAAAGGGAGTACTTTAAATTACTCATTCTGCCCCAACTTAAATTGCATCGATTACTATTACGTCTATCAATATTAGAATCACGGGATCCTATCACAAACGAATTGGTATCATGTAGGGGTAACCCATAATCTTATATATTGAGTTATATAATTATCAACCACCGATGTGAGACTCTAACTCTAACACGCCCCTCACGTGCATGAGTGTGAATCATTGTGCAAACATGGACATAAAGTGTAACGGGCCAACCTTGGGCTCTAATACCATATTAGAATCATGAGCTCCTATTGTAAAACCAATCAGTACTATGTGGGGGTAACTCGTAATCTTACATATTAAGTTATATGATTGTCAACCACCAATGTGAAACTCTAACTTTAATACGTCCCCTCACGTGCTACAGTATGAATTATCGCGCAAACGTGGACAAAAAAGGGTAATGGAACGTGGACAAAAAAGGGTAATGAACCAACGTTGGGCTCTGATACCATATTAGAATCACAGACTCCTATCATAAAATCAATTGGTACTATGTAGGGGTAACCCATAATCTTATATACTCCGTATTGAGTTATATGACTGTCAATCACCAATGTGAGACTATAACTCTAACACGCCCCCTCATGTGCAGAAGTATGAATCATTGCACAAACGTGGACAGAAAGGGTAACGGGCCAACCATGAGCTCTAATACCATATTAGAATCATGAACTCCTATTATAAAACCAATTAGTACTATGTAGGGGTAACTCATAATCTTATATATTGAGTTATATGATTGTCAGCCACCAATGTGAGACTCTAACTCTAACACGCCCCCTCACGTGCAGCGGTATGAATCATCGCGCAAACGTGGACAAAAAGGGGTAATGGGCCAACGTTGGGCTCTGATACCATATTAGAATCACAGGCTCCTATCATAAAACCAATTGGTACTATGTAGGGGTAACACATAATCTTATATATTGAGTTATATTATATGACCGTCAACCAGCAATGTGAGATTCTAACTCTAACAATCAAAATAAACATAAGACACAATCTTAGTTGTACGTTCAATAAAATTGTACTTATTAAAAAACTAGTTTAATCTTAACGTAAGGTAAGATCGATTTTTATATTTCCCCAAAAATACCCTCTATTTTAAAATATGAGTAAAGTTTTAAAATGACCCTGAAATTAGGGCGAAAGTGCCAATATAACCCTGCAATTTCAGAAAGTGTCAATATAACTCTTGACCACGTTGACCGTTTGGTCAACATTTTCACTGCTGGAATAAAGTGAAGTTACAATTTTACCCTTATAATTAAAAATAAAAAACCATAAAACTATTTAATCCTTCTGTTTTCCCTTCTGTTTCTCGATTTCCATCCTTCTGTTCCACTTTTTTGAGAGCTGCCATTTCCCGTGGTTCCACTATTGATTTCCCGGTACTTGGCTGAGCGGCGTCGGGGTCAGAGCGGCGAGCGAAAGGATTTAGGGCGGAGGCGGGGCGAAGACGGTGTGAGAAAGGTGAGTTTGGGGAGAAGGCGGCCGGTGGCACGACGTGAATTCGGGCAGTGAATTGAGGGTGGCTTGATGGAAGTTGGTGGTGGGTGGTAAAGAGGAAGTGGCTGGAGAGATTGGCGAGGCTGTGAGGGGTGGCTTGGCGGAAAGTGGTGGTGGCGGGAGAGGTGACGAGGTGGT
Source organism: Rubia tinctorum (assembly GCA_032355605.1). Taxonomy (NCBI): domain Eukaryota; kingdom Viridiplantae; phylum Streptophyta; class Magnoliopsida; order Gentianales; family Rubiaceae; genus Rubia; species Rubia tinctorum. Next base: position 8,260 of record JAULKM010078325.1, read on the forward strand.
GGGTGGCTGGGAGGTGGTGGTGAGAGGGTGCAGGGTGGCGAATCGGCGGTGGCGAGCGGTGGGGGATGTTTCTGGCCCTACCGCCCGCGAGGAATAAAAAGGTGAAGGATTGTGGCATGATGACGAAGAAGACGACGGGGCCCAAAATTGATATGGAGAAGACGATGGCAGCGGAACCAAGCTGTGGGGGAAAACCGGCGGTGAATCGAGCAGAATTATTTCAGTGGAGAATCAATGGTGAGGGTGGCAAATTGGTGGTGGCGGAAGCAGGGGGGCTAGGGTTGCAAGCGGCGGCGGTGGAGCAAAAAAAAGAGGGGGGCAGCGATCGGGAGGGGGCGGCGGAAGCAGGGGGGTCTAGGGTTGCAAGCGGCGGCGATCGGAGAAAAAATATTAAGCTGCGGCGAGCGGTCGGATATTGAGCGACGGCGGAGGAGTAAAATAAATAGGGGTGGCAGCGATCGGTGAAAAGATATTAAGGGGTGGCAGGTCGGCGATTTTCTTCGATGGCGGCGGTTTTCGGCAGTGGTGGCGGCGATTTTCGGCAGTGTCCGGCGGTGGAGCTTGGTTGAGGTCTTGGCGGCGGCGATGGTAAAGGCAACATTAAGTTTTTAGAAAAGAAATTTAGGTTTGTTACAAGGGTATTTTTTGTCATTTCATCTTATGGTTTTGCCTGAATTTTTCTGGTCAATACCGAAATAAGTGAGTCTGGTTATATCGGCACAAAGTTTAGGAAAGTTAGGGTTATATTGACACATACATTAAAAACTCAGGGCTATATTGACACTTTCTGAGATTGCAGGGTCATATTTACACTTTTGACCTAATTTCAGGGTTATAAATGTAAATAGCCTTTAAAATAAACACTTTTAAAATGATTTACCAACACAACCAAAACTGTTTAACTTATCAGCATAACAATTTCTAAATCATACCAAATTGACACACAACTATTGTCACATGGTATATTGTTATGTTCACCTTGATATAAATACCGATGCTAAAAAAATACTAGTCAATTACACAAGTTGAGTATTTTTGTAACATTACAAGAATGTTCATTGTGATATTTCCTCACATAATTTTTTTTGAAAAAGATAAAATAATTAAGGTCACATCAAAAAGGCTTAAACAGGATTATTACATCATTATTGTGCTGTTGGTTAGGCATAAATTTGGTAGAGGCAAAAAAAGCATTGGTGGATATTAGTTGCAACCTTCAAAAACCGCTTGACCACTCAAAACCCTTTTTTCCCTTTTTTGTCTAATTATTTTTATAAACCTCCAATTATACTAATTAAGTGGGTTTATTTCGAGATTAATTAATTACAATTTTTTTTAAAAAGACACGAAATTCAAGTAAAACCATCCCTGTCCACACGATGCTCGTTTCCTTCCACGTGGCAGCATCCAGGAGCATTAAATGTGGGCCCAAAGAACCGGTCTTCAGAGGTGGTTTCGTGTGGACAACTGGGTGTAGCCGGTGACAGTTTGGACATGTACCGATGGAGCCGGTAACGGAATCAATTGTATAAGAAAGCTGGGGGTTTAAGCATTTATGTCTGGGTGGTTTTCAGAGGGTTTTGGAGCGCAAAAGGGACAAAGAAAAATATTATCTTTTCTCATTTTCCGGATTTTTGAAGGATTTTTTTTTTTGGTTTTCTCCAGAACCTTGTTTGTTTCTTGAGGAATTTCAGTGGAGGTATATAATGGGTTAGGTGGGATTTTTGGATTTGTTTGATCAAATGGGAGGAGAATTCTAGAGGATAAACCCGATCTTGGTGTGTTTTGGCGGTGCTGTGACATTTGGCGGTGTTTTCTTTTGCGGAATTTAAGGTTGTCTGGAGGTGAGATGATGAAAATGCTTGTTGCTTTTGGTGGACCGCTTTGTTTGAGGCTCTAGGAAAGTACTTTTGCATTTCATTCTTACATTCTCATTCTCATTCTCATTCCCATTCTCATTCCCATTCTCATTCTCACATTCAAATGTTTCATGTTCTCTGAGGAAAGTTCTCTGTTTTGAATGATTTGTCTGTGCCATTTTTAGTACGTTTTAGAGTAAGGTTCTGGGTTGGTTTTTCTTCTCCTCATGTTTTTTTTTAACATGATAGCTCAGTCATTTTGAATTCCTGGTTTTTGTGCGTGTGTTGATTTTATCAGAGATTATACATGTAGATTTCTGATGAGTTTCTGACTTGGAAAGCTGTGTTCTTGGTGTCTTTCGTGGAGTTTAGGGATGTGGGTTAGATCCATCCTGTTTTGAGTTTTCATGAGGCAACTGGATTTTCTGAGGCTACCCTTTTGCACCCATGTTTTGATCTGATCATTTGGGCAAACACGTAAAGTTAGATTCTTTTAAGGGTTTGGGGAGGGTTTTCTCTAAAGGGCTCTCTGTTTTTTAAGTTCCCCTTTTTCGCGGTTTTTGTTTTCCCCGCTGTGTTTGTATTTCTGTGGGAGTTCTGTGTGTTTTTGGACCTTGTTTGGGTTGATTTGTTATGTTAGTTCTTCTGGGATGTTGGAATAGGATTTGGATTGTGAGGATCTCGCAGAATCTACCTGCTTTGTGGAAGTTGTCAACTTATGAAAGTGGAAATGTGTTGTCTTTGTTAACTTGCTGTCTGTTTTGAATCAGTCATTTTGATGGACTCTGCTTTCTCCAGATGTGTGATGTTTCCATTTTTATTGCTGTACAGGAACATTAATGTATGATTCATTGGGTTTTTAGGTTTCAGTTTATACCTAAGTGGGACTCATAGTTGCTCTATCTTTATTTGTCCTCTCATACCAAATTAAGTTTCTAGGGTTGATACATCGAGGTATCGTGTTCCTCACGATATGTTACCGGGTTGTTATTATTTTAGTTATATTTCCCCAATTGTCCATTTGTTTGTTAATTTAAGTTGTTATATTGTATAGTCAATAGTGGTGGTATTTCAGACACTTAGAAACATTATTGCTTGATCTTTTTTGTTTTTTTTTCCGTTTGGCATCTACCAATGCAAACTTTTGAGTCAGTGGGAAAACGTGGATTCTTGCTGTCTATTTCATTTCTTCCTGACCTTTTCTGATGTTGAGTTGTGATTGTATCTCATTGAATTTGTTTGTATCACGTTGAATTTGTTGACTTGTTTCTACGTATTCAGTTTCCGGCGGAGATTCTTATACCCTTTGTCAAGGGCACAATTACAATGCTAATTCACCTGTTGTCTTTGCTTTTACAGTGCATTGACTTTTTTCTTCTTATTAGATTGGTTTTTAGCGCCAATCTAACACTATGTTGCTACGTGGCACTTAAGTTGCCCATTCTTCAGTTACTGTCGTTTTATAGTCTTATTTGTTGCAACTTTCTCCTATGCAGGGCCTTTATTCATATCAACTTTTTGCCTAAGTATTACTTTGGATGCATTATCATGTTGGACCGCGGCATTT
>JAULKM010078336.1:0-11684 GCA_032355605.1 Rubia tinctorum
CTTGCTCTGATACCATGAAAGAATGATTTCCAATACTGATTATTATTGATGATCAGGAGAATAAATAGAGTACAAGACATAAAGGTAGAAGAGTCCAAGTATATCTCTAAACAAATAGAATCAAATCTAATGTTCTAATTGATTTAGTCTAACATGGAGGCCCACTAATATGGTCGTGAGGAAGAACTAAAATGGGATAAACCCAAGTCTTCGGAGGAAAAGATTAATAGCTGAGGCGGTGGGAATGTCTGGAAAAGTGGGGGATGCTATCGGGTTGTCTTGTACTGCTTTGGCGGTTGGCGATTTACATATAACTTTCCTAACTGACGCGTGCGACGATCTTAAAACCAAAATTTATTACATTTTTCATTAACCTATATAGTTGATTGATAAATCTCTTCCTAAGCATAGCAACTTACTTGACTGCACTGAGTAAAAACCACAACAAACAAATGGAGTTAACGAATTACAATATAGTTTGTCTTGTATTCATACACTTGTTAATGTTGTAAATTTTCGGTAGCTAGAATCCTTTTTCAGTTAGTGAGTGAAAACATGAGAAATGTATTGAATAGTTTAAGAAGGGGAAGGAAATAAGGGACTGAATTACTAATTGCCCGAAACTTTTAAATGTCTCCCTATTTATTTATCAAGGTTAGTCAAACATAGTTTCTCAATGTTAAAAGTGAGAACAAAACATAGTTTTTGGGCGATTAGTAGCATGCATATGAAATAAAACATGCATAGATACTAATCTTAAAAGTGAGAATCAAATTTACAGCTGCCCTTTTAAAAAAAAATTTGGAATTCAATTTAGAAATTTAAAGTCCTTTTTTAGTTTAAGAATTTTCATGTTTTGGTTGGACTATTTGTTGGAAGGCAAAGTCTTGGGAAAGTCTGTCTTTCCATGACCTTATGAAAAGACGGGGTTTAATTACAATAATAAAAGGTAAAAGGTTTTAGTTGCAATATTAAAAATTTATTGTGCAACATGTAGTAATTATAAAATTTATAACGCGATTCATGCAACCCGAAAATGTTATCTTGATTTCTTCTAATTTATACTTTAAACCTTGGTTTTTCCATGATTCATGGAAATACCATCTTTCAAGAGACAGACTCTTGTTGGAAAATATAAAACCAAAAATATGAAATGAAACATTAATATTACTTACTGCTATACTTTCTCTGTCTATTTTTAACCTTCCCACTCTCACTTTTAAAAGTTAAATTAACATGAGTTTGACTGTTATTATCTCTATATAAACATTATATAAAGTTATAAAAAATTATATTAAAAAATACATGTTATGACTAATTCCACAATATCTTGTGTAATATTGTTCTAAATTATATATTAATGAATTTTTATGTCAAAAGTGACATACTTTCAACTTTAGAAAGTCAAATAAGAAAGGTTATAAGGGGATGAACGCATTGAACGTTGAACGTTTTTATTACAATTAAGTTATTGCATTGCACCGATTATTTCTTGCAATGAGATACAAATTATGATAATATCGATAAAAAATTAAAATTTTCATGGATATATTTTATTTAAATATTTTCTTCCATTAATCTTTTTATATATAAAGCGGCCAAAATTAAATTTCGCCCGGGGCTCAAAACACTTTGGACCGGCCTTAATAGAGTGGGTTTACTTACCGACAAGAAGAGGTAATATAATAATTAAAAATTTTAGTTTTGTGCCTTTTGGGTCTTTTATATCTTGCCCTTAACACCTTTACCCCATTACAATTAATGTTCATCACGCTTTGATATGATAACAGGGAAGTTCCATCTAGGCTTTGGTGATTCCGCCTAAATCCGTAGTTTTGTTCTTGGTAATCCCTTTTTAAAAATTATTTTTAATGTTTGATTTTAGGTTTTGAGTTGGGTTCTTGTAGTTCTTTATGATGATTGTGTATTCTTGAAGTTGGATTGTGTTCCCAAAACAACGTTTTCTTTCAGATCATTTAACCAATCGATACACCCCCGAAGAGCAGTTTTTGCTAAAACTCGAGAAGTTTCATGGTCTACGCTTTGGTTGGTCTTAAGGAGCTTTAGGAAGTATTTATTGGATTTAGCAAATTAAATTCATTGTTAAGATTTTTGGTGTTCAGTTTGTCGATATTCCATTGTTGCATTTGGTCTATAAGAGGAGAATTCCTTTATGTACCTAACAGATAAAATGATCTTTGAATGTCTTTCTATATTCAAGATTTTTCCCAAATAAGTGTTTGTATGAATTAATGAGAATTGATTGCTTTAATTTTCTTGTGGCATCTTAATGTAGGATGGCGGTGTTGCTTGATTCACCGTGATGTTGTGATTAATCTCGTTAGATTAGGTGCACACCCTTGAGTATTCTTAAAGGGTGCTCTCGTATCACCAAAAATGACATGTTGGTGATTATATATATATATATATATATATATATATATATATATTGTTAATTATTTGCTGAAACCACATGGCAGTGTTGTAGCTAACTTAATGGTTGAATCATTCTTGTATATTATCTAATATATGGGATTAAATGTGTGAACAAAGCCTCTGTGTTTTCTTTCGTCAATATATGATTCAATTTGTGTAGTTTCAGCAGGTATCCGTCTTGGCTGCTGCTCGGTAGGCTAGTTGAAGATAGATGACAGTGCCTTTTGATTTGAAAATTGAAGAATCTAGGAGAACAGGGAAGAAGAAAAAGAAGAGGAAGGAGGAGGGGAAAACATTTGTCATAGATTTAATAATCTGCCAAAGATATCAAATACTTCCCTATCTTTTCAGCAAGGTTAGTTTAAAATGTTTGGATCTGAATTTTAATGGTGTATTCTTTTCTTTATTGGAATTATAGCTAAGAAAATTTTATTGAATTAAATTTTTATGAATTGTTTTTTAGGAATTTTCAGTGAATTGGTTTATGATTCTTGAAGCATTAGGCTTATTGGCGTACTCCATATTATAAGCAAGTGGCACCTTAACACACTTCCTCAGTAAAATTTCATGAGTTTTATAACATACATGTACTCCGAAAATTTAATCTACATCTTTTGTTAAAAGATTTAATGAAGAGCCAATCATAGTATGTTCAATGTCTCTTAAATAAGAATCACATTTTCAATTTTTTAAATTCCATTCGAATAAAGTGTCTTCAGGTTTTCAATTATAGAGTTTCTTGTTTGGAGTTCAATGTTTAAGAACGGGAGTAAGAAGTCTTTTAATCAGATGAGTGGCTGTGATACTTGCCCTTCAAGAACGTTAAATTTCTTGGGATGATCTTCAGTTGATAAATGATAGAAATAGGATTTACAAACATTATAATGCTAAATAAGGAAATCCTAGAAAACTTAGTTCATGCAAACTGTCTTTGGCTATATGATTTATTCTTATATTTCACTGCAGAATCTGGTAAAGAGTATGATGTTTGTGTACCCGGTACAAGGACACAACGACTTTTGAGAGATAGGGAACTAAGAAGATCCAACAGGTCTAACCAATATTTTGAGGATGTTAGAGATGCCAACAGAGATGCAGACATCTGCAGAAACATGAATATATTATGCTTGTCTGATCCTAATAGGAGGTGTCGTGAGCGAGAAATCTTTGAAGGAACTACAGATGCTAGCACCCTAAATGATGGCTATGAGAAGTAAGATGAACATACTATCAAGCAACGCTTACTTATCGTGGCTAATCGGTTACCTGTTACTACATTTAGGATGGATGAAGACCAATGGTAGCTGGGAATCGGTTACCTGTTGCAACATTCTCGACGATAATGATCTCTCTGAGCCCACAAAAGGATTCATTTATGAACTAATGAATGGAGCCAAAGAATCTATCTGGATGTACTACATCATGGATGACATTAAGTGCAGTATATTCTTAGACATAGTTGATAACGAGTGGCATAACAACCCGGTGATGCTTCTATTGAAGAGGCTAATATCAAAAGAATACTTGTGGAGGACAAACAGTCACTCGTGAGAGTGTACAACCTAGTGAAAGACTTTCAGATGAAGAGATTGTGCAATAAGGAGTCTAGAAATTAGGATTTTTTTTGTTGGACAATTTTTTCATCTGAAACATGCTTTACCAGATTGTGCACTTTGCTCGAGTAAGTGTTTGTCTCCAATTTTCTTCTACTATTAGCTTCTTGAACATCAACGTATGACTGGTATGTAGTTTTTCGCAATAATAAAACACACTGCAAGTGTTGTTTTTATAATACTAGTTTGTGTTTTGTGTCTTTTCAAACAACCGTGAAAGAACATTTTAATTTTTTTGTGATAAGGAATCTAATTATGGAACGTCTTAGGCTATGTCCAGTTGATCTGAATTAATTACAGTTTGGAAGAGTTGAGCTGAATTTATTGGAATTGAGCTGAGTTTTTTAGAGTTGAGGAAAGTTAAGTTGAATTTATTGGACCTAATAGGGGAATTCAGTAGAGTTGAATGAACTGGTTAGTCACTAATAATCAAAGAAGCTAACAAGGTTAATAAACTAATAATCAGAGAAGCTAAAAGAGATTGAAGACTAGGGTACTAAAGTAGAGTTCCTTTTTTTTTTTCTGTTCTCAACGTGCATAACCACCAATAAATCATAATTGGCTATCATAGCATGAATGGAAACTCTGATTGATGGATAACTTCAGAAGGTTTTTTTTTGGGGGTGGTAAAACATTTTTAGGCCTGGAAGGGCCCGCAGCGGATAGAACATCAGGAGGCTTGTGTGGTTTAATGTTAGCCTCATGAACCTGAGATAGGTCCGACTCAAAAAGAGGCAAGGACCAGGGTGACATGGAGCTCAAGTGGGTCAACGGGCTAAGACCCGGCTCAGTTTCAGCACCAGTCTGATGAATGGTTTCTTCACCAACGCGATTCATGTTTGGATAACAAAATGGGTCGACTGAGGAGGGTAGGGTTATTTCTGGGCTAGAAACACCATGGTCAATACCCCACCCAATATCCATAACTGCAGGGGCGGAGGCAGGATAAATTTGTGGCGGGGGCTGAAATATTTTTTTCTAACATTTTCCTATATTAGAGGGGGCTGATAATTTTTTTTCAAAATTTATACCGTATATATTCTCCGTAATTTACGACTCGGCGGGGGCTGGAGCCCCCTCCAGCCCCCATGTGGCTCCGCCACTGCATAACTGAACAACATCAAGAAGATATCACCTGCGAGGAGAACAAATACTCCATCCGTCCCATAATTATTGGCTTATTTGTTTTTTTAAAATCAAACTTGGTAAACTTTGACCCTAAATATAAACTAATATACATATAATAAAATTTTCATATGAGATATTGTTGGATTCATCTTAACGTCTATTTTCTAAATATCAACTTTTTATGCGTGATAAAATTTAAACCCACAAATGATTGTGGCTGTGTGTATTCATATATATATATATATATCAAGTATAAAGGGTATGCAAGGTAGAATCAGATACGGAAAAGGATATATACAAAACCAATTACAAAGGATATTCCTTTCTTAACCTGAATCTAATTAATTTAATATTCTATTACCCACTCAAGCAAAGCGACAGACTTGTTGCAACGCAAAACTTGTACCATAAGAACTCAAACTGATGACAAGGTAAACCCTTTGTGAAGATGTCCACAAGTTGTTGGTATGTAGGAACATAAGCAACTTGGAGATTGTCAGAAGACACCATCTCACATACAAAATGATAATCAATATTAATGTGCTTGGCTCTCTTATGCGAAACTGGATTTTGAGCCAAAAATGGCACTATTATTATCACACTGCAAAACAGGTGGGGCACGAACAGTGACACACAAATTCCGAAGTAAATTCATCAACCAGACTAGTTCCACGACAGTATTGGCAATAGCCCGGTATTTTGATTCGGAATTAGAACAAGACACTGTAGGTTGTTTCTTAGCACTCCATGAAACCAGGTTTCCACCAAGAAAAATGGCATAACCTTAAGTAGGCCTACAAGTCTCAATACAACAAGCCCAATCAGTATCAAAATAACCCAAAACTGATAATGCAGAAGAAATTTTGCGAAACTAAGCCTATAGTACATAGTACCACGGACATAACACAGAATTTGAGTAACAGGCTAGTAATGATCATCAGTAGGAGACTGCATACTGACTGACCGTGTTCATAGCATAAGAAATGTCGGGATGCGTAACAGACAGATACTGTAGTGCACCAATCAAAGAGCGATAAAATATGGGATTTCCGAATGGCTTACCAGAGGAGCTTGAAAGCTGCGAAAATGCTACAAAAGGGATAGCAAAAGGCGTCGAATCTTGCAATCCCGAGCGCAATAAAATGTCCTTGGCATATCTGGCTTGGCTGAGAAATAAGCCATCGGAAGTGCGAACAACCTCCAATCCCAAAACATATTCTAAAGTGCTAAGATCGGTAATATTGAATTCTTGATTAACTCGATCGATAAACTTCCAAATGAGATGACCATCATTCTAAGTGATAATAATGTCATCAACATAAATCAGCAAACAAAGTAGAGAAACACCTTGTAAAAACACAAATAAGGAGGTATCTGCAGAACTACATACAAAACCCAGGTCAACCAAAAAGGAACTAAAACGTTGAAACCATACATGAGGAGCTTGTTTCAAACAATAAATGGCCTTACGTAGACAACAAACACAATCATGATGCATCGGGTATTTGTAACCAGCAGGCTGCTCCACGTAAACCTCAAGAACACCATTTAAAAAAGCATTCTTAACATCAAGCTGTCGCAAAGGCCAATTTCTGGTAACCGCTAAGGATAAAATAGTACGAACAGTGGATGCCTTCACCATCAGACTAAATGTATGATCATAATCGAAACCAGGTAATTGTGAAAAACCTTAAGCAACTAACCTAGCCTTAAGCCAATCAAGTGAACCATAAGACTTGTACTTTAAACAATACACCCATTTTGAGCCAATAACATTAACATGTGGCGTACGCGGAACCAATTCCCACGTCTATTTAGCACAAAGCACAGCCATTTCGAAGTTCATAGCAGCAACCCATTCAGGGTCCTTAACAGCAGAGCGATGACTGCGAGGCTCGGTCTTGGCAAATAATGAGCTAAATAAACCAAAAATATCATAATCAGAAAAATCCTTGTACCATAAAGAACTTGTACGCATACGAGTAACCATCGGATGTTTGGAAAAAGGACCCGAAGTTGGGGATGGTTCGGATCCTGATGATGTAGGTGCAGAGCCCAAGGAGGCTGGCACGGTACCCGAAATAGGAAACAATGGCGGCAGAACTGGGGAAGCTGGAGGCATCGGGACGACCGATGATACTGGAGGCGTGAGGGCTGCCGGTGCGTGAGGGTTGTCAGTGCGTGAGGGCGACGCGCGGACGGTGTAGCCGGGACGTGAAGTGGATGCACGAATAGGGTGGCTGGCGCGTGAGTCTGCGACGACTGAGTCTGCTAGTGAGTTGGCGACACTAGCTGCTGTCGATCATGCTGCTGGGCACCCTGTGGCAGATGAATTTTTTTTGAAGAACCCTGAGCTTCCGGTGAAATCCAAAACTTTAAATTTTCCAAAACAATAGGTGAGTCCGAAGAAAAAGATGACTCAAACACCTCCAATGGAACTGACGAAGGCTCTAAAAAGTTGAAACATCCAGGGATGATAAATCTATAAAAGTGCCAGTAGGAGTAGCTGGAAAAATAATTCATCAAATCGAGCATGTCGAATGATGTACTCCTTCTTCGTGAGAGGGTCAAGACATTGATAACCCTTGTACTATGAATTGTAACCCAAAAATATACACGAAAAACTATGAGGGGACAGTTTATTCGTATCATATGGCCTCAAATACGGGAAGACTCGACAAGAAAATGGATGAAAAGTGGAGTAGTCTAGCTTAGTACCAAAAATAACAGAGAGAAAAGACTGACCAGATAAAACTGGAGTAGACAGTCTGATGATGATGTAGACTGCAGTTGAAAAAGGCATTATACCAAAATGAATGATGAAGGCTATAATGAAAAAGCATCGATAAACCTGTCTCTATAATATGGTGATGCTTCCTCTCTGTGCAACCATTTTGCTCTAGAGTGCAGTGACATGAAAACTGATGATGAATGCCCTTAAACGTAAAATGAGTTTGCAAGCGATGATTCACAAACTCGATTCCACCATCACACTGAAAACTTTAATGGTGGTAGAAAATTGATTCTCAACAAGTGCTTCAAATTGCATATAAGCCTCCACTAAATCAGAATTTCGTTGTAGAGGATATAACAAAGTAAATCGAGAGGAATCATCAATGAAAATGACATAATAGGAGTAGCCAGCTCGAGAGACAACCGGTGATGGTCCCCAAAGATCATAATGAACTAAATCAAGTATGCGTGGTGCAAGTTTTAAATTATCACGAAAAGAAAAACGCTTGCCTTTAGCCATCTCATAAGCAGGACATAAATGGGCTTAGATAGCAAACTAGTAACTGATAAACATCATAATTTTCTCAAAGATGAAATGATGTTGTAAGGTACATGACCCAATCTACTATGCCAAAGTTCAAAATATGCTCTAGAAGCACACGATGTAACAAAAGCAGATAAAATAGCACCACCGTAATCCAAAACATATAAGTTAACATCATGATGGCCTTTGCCAATAACATCTCTGGTAAACTTGTTCGAAATAGTGAAAGAAGAATCATCAAAGAAAATAACAACATTAATATCCCGAGTCAACTTGCTAATAGACATCAATTTTTTTAGCAATATGTGAAACAACCAAAACATCAGACAGTGATAGAGAATTAGAGACTCGAGAATGACCAATATGCGTAATGGGAAGAGCAGAACCATTACCTAAAACAACACGTTTGTTACCAGAGTAGGGAGTCACACGCTCAAGAGCTCACTGAGAAGAGGTCATGTGGTTGGTTGCGCCAAAATCAGCTATCTAGCGAGCATGCGGAGGAACATGTGATGGAAAAGTAAGAAACGAGGCTCGAGAGACCAAATGAGAGCAAATAGAGGCAACATGACCAAACTTTTTACACCACTGACACTGCAACCGGCATCATTCATGGTGTAATTTAGAAAAAAAAGAAGCAACATAATCCGGAACATAACACCATTGGCACCATGATTAAACTAAAAGAGGCAAAACAAAAGTAACAAATCTGCTGAAATAGTGGAAAGTTAGAAAAGTAATAAAGAATCTCCTCAAAGAAGTAAAAGCCTCGACAAGAGCACAGAAATAAGGACAAATTGGTTGCTGGAACATGGAAACACTCACATCAGAGAGGAGGGCGTGCGTGTGAGCACTCACGCGTAACCACATGAGCTGGTGAAAAGGGCGCAGATTTCGCGCGTGAATCTCACTTGCGGTTTGTCGCTGAAGAGGGCGCCAGACGGATGAAGCCTTGGATGGCGAAGAAGTCGTCAACCACGACAAAGCATCTAAAGGCGCCGAAGTAGCTGGAGGCGCCGATGGAAAACCTTGTGAAGGAGTTGGGTCTTTGCGAAGAAGAAGGGCCTTGACTAGGTAATTGCTGGAGGAAAATGATCTGTAATGAAAATCGGCAAGAGCTGGCCGACGAAGAACACCGATTGGTAGTTGAAGAGCAACAGCTGAAGAAATAGATGAAGAAAGACAGCAACGGCGGCCGCGGAAGATTGCAGCGGCCGTGGGCTGCGACCGATCAGAAAGTGAACAGAGTTTTAGTTATGTAATTTCAGGGAAAGAGGGATAAAAGCCAGGAATTTTAGAGAGATATGACTGATACCATGATAGAATGTAAACCCACAAATGATTGTGGCTGTGTGTATTCATATATATTGTGAGTACAAATGTTATACAAGGTAGAATCAGTTATAGAATAAGGATATATACAAAATCAATCAGAAAGAGTATTCATTTCTTAACCTGAATCTAATTCATTTACTATTCTATTAATGCAAAATTGTTATATGTAGCTAAAGATATTAATGGTCAAACATGATCATTGAAAATCGTGAAAAAGTAAATAGGCCAATAATCATGGGACGGGGGGAGTATTAATTAGTCAACTGAGTAGAAGAAATAAATGAGACATAGAAGGATGATTTAAACATGCACTATCACAGAAAACCCCCTCTAGCACCAGTTTTTCGGAAGGCTAGCACTAATTTTTTTTTAAATCGCTGTTGATTTAGCACCCAATTTTTTATTAGCGTCGGTTTTTTTTAAACAGGTGTTAATTTAGCACCGGTTCTCAAAAACTGATGCCAAAAATTTCCAAGGTTTAAAAAAATGCACTATCACAAAAATGCCCTTTGATGCATTTTCCTAATTACGGAGATAGTGTCGATAGAAGAGGACAATAGCACCTTTGTGTGACAGACAGAGGGAAGTGTTGACTATCGACCACACTATGTGACATAAGCATTAGGAAATGTCTATACATCTTGTATTTGATATAATTTAGGATAAAAGTATCTTACCAATCATGTAACGCAAATATCCCCAAATGTTAGATTAATCTAATTTATTACCTTGCTCTTACATGCTTAGTAGTTGTTAGATAAACACCTCCTCCCAAACCTTGTTTGCAACATTTACTATTCCCGACACGCATAAGATTGATGACTCGATTGCGGGCTTTGCGTGGTCAACTCTTAAATTACTAACATCTCCGTGGACGACCCCGGACTTGTCACTATATACCCCTTGGTAGTTTAGTAGTGAGTAATTGAGAAACATATAAATCTCTATTTTGGCATCTTGTGCTCCACGGGTTAGTTTATTATCTCCCATGAAAAGGTGTCGATTTACTAGCGTCCCCACGGAGTGCGGATCAGGAGTTTCCGAGATAATCGATTCAACGCAGTAGTGTATGGCCTGTAAACACAGAACAACCCGTGACAGAAAACCGAAACTTATTCACAAAGAGGGTTGGTTCTTAACTCTCAAAAATGAATAACAGAGGAACATTTCAAAAGTCATTTCAAAAGTTTTGAACCACAGGTGAAAATACCACAGCAAATGAACAGCAGCAGCAGCAAATAGACGATAGACCAGGGCAATAAATACCACAAACGTGTTACCCACAAGATAATGTCCGGCTGATTCGAAACCCCTGCTATATAAACCCCAAAACATAAACACTGTCCCAATTTATGCAAAGAAAATACACTTGCACTCAAAGACGAAGGCTCCGAAACAAAAAGAAACCCAAACCCTACCATGAAACAAGTTTGATTTAAGGTACAAACACTTTTTAGCTTTGATCGGTGAAGAAAAATAAAGAAAACAACTAGATGTTTGATTAAATCGTTTGAAAGAAGATGGGTTTATTGCAATTTATATTAGATTTAAAGCAATTTAATTAAATCTTGAAAAATAAAGGTGGAGTCGTAAGATTTACCTCGGATTCACGCTAGACTCGCAAACACTATCACCAGTTCGACAGAGGGACAATGCGAAATCGGGACAGAAAAGATAAGAACAACTCGAGAGGCAAAGAAGGAGTACTCGAGTGATGTGTTTTTTCTAGGATTCTAGACGCTCTATTTATAGAGGTGAAAACCTAGCCAGCTCTTTTTTTTCCAATATGGGACAAAGTTTCAAGACATTCCAAATGTGTATTTTCGCACATTCTCCTCTTCCAAAATTGAATATTTAGACATCAATATCTCATTCACTCTTGATCCGTTTTGAGT
>JAULKM010078347.1:0-11684 GCA_032355605.1 Rubia tinctorum
CAAAAGTTGACGATATTCAACTTGTTTTACAATCATTTTCCAACAATCCCCCACATGAATAGATATTGATGTGGAATTAGAACAATCACGCCAGACACGGAGTTTGACTTGGTGATAGATTCATTTCAATGACTAGATGTGGTATAGGATAAGTAGGTGTCACCCTTTGAACTTTCCCTTGAGAGAGTACACTTAGCCTACTAGTTAAGAAGTAGACGCGATGTCCTTGAACTCCCCTTACCACTTGTGTGATGCACTTCCCACAGACATATTTCCTAGCCTTTGTGCTTTCCTCGGCTGTGTCCATTAATCAGGTTATGGCACACGCCTACTTCTGTAAGGTTTCTAAGGAATTGCATCCCAACAATTCCCTTTCGAAGCGGCCACACTTCTCGCTTACATAGGTGATTCTTAGCGTAAGAGCAGTTCCGTAAATTATGCGCTCTTTCAAGTATCATAAACTTGATGCCGTGCATCATTAAAAACAATTTAATGCTTAACCTCCATTCACTTCACTGTTTCATCATCATAGGAATAAGACATGAGGTATGAACCCCTCCACAGTGACCGCGATGGGTCTTTGCAGTTTAATTGTCCCTTTGAACCTAGATCTTGGGATCTCCCGTTACATAGGTTGGGTGTCCGCGTACGTAACCCGTCATTTAATGGACTTTAGTCCCATTCCTCCTGATGATGTTTCAACTATCTCTCGATTCAACCCTTTTGTCAAGGGATCAACTATATTGTCCTTACATAGTCAATTGTGATCACTTCAGTTGAGAGAAGTTGCCTAATGGAAATATGTCTCCGTCGAATATGACGAGACTTCCTATTATACAATATATTTTGAGCCTTTCCAATAACAGACACACTATCGTAATGTATACATATGGCCGGCACATGCTTCAACCATCTAGGAATGCCCTCTACAAAATGGAGGAGTCATTCGGCCTCCTCACCCGCCTTGTCTATATCGAGACACACCATCATCGATATGGCTTTACGCTACACCAATAAGCATACACGTGCTTTAGTCATCCTAAGGTATATCTTTCCCAATTTTGGCCCAACACAATGGACTTAGATTCCTCTATGAATCTAGCAAGAGAGAATCATTTCTCTACACAAATTAAGCCATATCCACGAGTCTCACACTCTGCTTGTTTCCAAGGATCATTTCTTGTTTACTCGTGTATCATCTTACTTTCCATTGTAAGCAGCATCTAATGTACTCTTTAATAAGTATTTCGGACTTTCAATGACTCTTGAGTTCTCTTCTTAAGAGACACCTTATCTTTACGAAAGGTAACTCACAAGTTTAGAGTCATTCCATTGAATACGACATATCTCCAAGAGAATTAATCATCGTATCAATTTCCCATCAATGAGAAAATCATCAATTCAAAGACATAAATGACATGGTCATTTTTCGTGTCTCTTAGCGTATACGCCTTCATCAACTCATTGATTCAATATCATTGGCTAAACAACAATTAGTTTGGTCAAATGATGGGTCGTTTAGGAGCAATGAGCTTTTCATATCGCTCTATTCATATTTTAATATCTAAATCTCCAAATAACCACTTAGCTCCATTTGATGTACTTCTAGATCTCACAAAACCTTGATAGTAAGTATCATCACCCTTGGACTTATTCTCACGTCTAGAGAACACCCATCTAGTTAAAAATTTGTGAAATATGATGTGGCTAAGTGTGGGATTACACTTGGCTAAAAAGTTGTTTTTTTAGTATATAGTACAAGATTATCTCTATCCTATTTTATATTTTAAAATTATTTATAATTTAAATTTCACTTTATTAAAAATATAATAGATTAAAATTATATTTAAACATCGTGAAATTAATTAAAACCTTCTTAATGAGATAGCTGGGCGGTAATATGGACTCTTCTTGAACCATCAAGCGTTATTTTATTTTATTTTTTACCTTCAAACAAATGAATATCTTGATTTTAAATGTATGTAAAATTATTTTTAAAATATACTGAAATTTATTAAATAATTACATCTAATTTTAAAATGTAATTTTCACGTGGACCAAATTCTTTTTGGAAAAACAAGGTCTTTCCAAGTGAAAAAAAACAAAATATTATCTCATTTAGATCATTTTTTTCTGGAATCAAATCAGTTTAATTTTTATTATAAAGAATTCAATTTTATTGTGCTCAATGCTATGGACGATGGGCACACCATGAAAGTATCCACTCTTCTCGGTGTGCAATATTATTTTTTATAATAAAAAATTATCCGTTCATTTTGGAAAAAAATATTGTTTGATTTTTAGAATGTCAATTAAATATTATTTTATTAAAATATAAAATCAACATAATATCAAAATTTCGTTAAATTTATCGTAATATGTTTTGTATATTAATATAATATTTTTAAAATTGTATAACAATAAAGAATGC
The DNA here is from genome assembly GCA_032355605.1 of Rubia tinctorum. Lineage (NCBI taxonomy): Eukaryota > Viridiplantae > Streptophyta > Magnoliopsida > Gentianales > Rubiaceae > Rubia > Rubia tinctorum. The sequence goes on from JAULKM010078347.1 coordinate 2,432, forward strand.
GTGTTTATAACTTTCATTAAAACAAAGAAGATTCATAAAGTTATATATTTATATATATTTTTTTAAATACTAACTAAAAGAAATAAAAACTTAATATTTAGTTTCTTACAAAATATATTACCAGAAATCTAACATATCTTACGTAATAATTTTCTAATTATAAAACTAATAATTTTTACATCTGAAACAACATGCATTTCATTAGGTCTTATTTTTATCTAACTATTAGTTAAATATGATAAATTTATAATTAAAATAACTAATGAAATAATTTTATTTTTTTATTTATTACAATAAAATTCTTATAATTTTAAAATATATCTCAAAAATAAAAAATAAAAATTTTAACCATAACATGTATATAAATATATTTTTTATAATTGATCTAAACGTTAAACGGTCTAAAAGCTCTCATATATTTGACTCTGAAAAACAATAATAAATTTTAAATACTGACAGAAAAAGCATTACAGTCACAGTTCCTTTTTATAAGTTCTTGATTTACATCAATAGTTTTGTGACTGGACAGTCCTTAATGTTCCAATCCGAAGCCCGATTATATTTGTTTATTGTTAGTGGCGAATCAGTTTGAAAGTCTAAAAAAAAGTGACATTTTTTAAACTTATAAACAATTCACTGTACTTTTTACTTAAAAATTTATATTTTTTTATAAAATTTAAATATTGTATTTTAAAAGTTAAAACAAGGATTAATGTGTATTTGAATGTGAAAATATAGAGATATATAGTGTAAAAATTTTATTTTTTAATTTCTAAATTTAGTACTCTCTCTGTCCCAACTTATATTGTAGTGTGAGGTTTTTCAGATGAAAAATTGTATGTAATTTAACAAATGCAGTGTATAAAGTAAAAAAAAATAAGTTGACTGTCCATAAGTTTATGGACAAGCCGCATGTGATGAGACTCACTCTCAGTTTAATTAATGGCTCATTATATATACTTTGGATTAATGCCGATTATAATTGTTTATTGTTAGAATGGTATCATTGGTGTTAAGGTGCAATTTAGTTTTGTTCATTGACCTATAATTTGTTCGAAGGTTGGTGATCGTACTATTTGAAATTTGTATCATTTTCTCCATTAGTTTCGTAATTTCTGATGCATGTTCGGTTTGCAAGAATAATTTTATTCGACTCCTTTTCAAGAATATAATTTATAATCATAAACACAATTTGAAGGCTTTCAAAAAAATGCTTAAGAAAAAAGTTTATTTGAATTTAAATAAGCAAAAACGAGTCAAAATAAAATCCCCTGAGAAATAGAAACCTTCCACATGCGCACGTATGCAAAAGAGAGCTAAAAAGGAGTACACGTGTTCTGCAAAAGCGGTATCCACGCTCTCTCATCATATTCATATGTCGGCAGAGTAAATATGATCATGGCTAAACTAAAATATCCAGATAACCAGCAAACTAAATCATTGGTAAAACGCTGTAAATGTTTATTTTCTGTCTTTTTTGTATGATCATGATTTATAGCAAGTTCATTTAGATAGGATACTCCCTCCGCTTCTTTATTAGTGACACTATACGCATATGTGATTGGATTTAGGTGAACAAAATGAATTGATGAGATTGAATGTCAAAAGTAAAAAGTAGAATGAGTGGATGAAATTAAAGGAATCTTGCCAAAAATGAAAAGTATGTCATCTAAAAAAATATGTCAATAAGGTAAATGTGTCACTAATAAAGAAACGGAGAGAGTATCAAACTTTTCTTTTCTGCACGAGTAGTTGCTACATACTCCGTATTTGCCCAAAAAAGTAGTACAAAAAGTACCATCTACCTATTTGCACATATTTCATGCAGTTTTGGGTGTGAAAACTCAAGTCTCACACCAGAAAACCGTTCATGATTAATCTTTGATGATGTGCTCAAAAACACGAGATTAGATTCAAAGCAGACATCGTCATACAAACGTGTAGTTGAAAATGGGTCATGTAATCTCAATAAGTAGTACTCCATCCGTTTCATAGAAAGTTGTATAAAGAAATTTGCACGCCTATTTAGCAATGCTGAGAGTTGACTAATTAGAAAGAGGTGATTAAACCTACTTTTTTTTATTTCAGGTTGTTAGGAAAAATTGATATTTCCCTCTTTGTGCGATCAAGATGATAGTGGAAAAAGAATGAAAAATAGGACACCAAAATTTGGTAACGCAAAAAAACTCAAATCGTGAAAAACTACGGGGCTATGTAGTCCAAATCTTCCACTATATGAGGTTGTATTATGGTTACAATATCTCACTCAAGTTGGATGGATTACAAGGTTTTTCACACAATGGTGAAACACTCACTAACTAGAAAGGATGAAAACTTCTCTCAAACTCTTCACTCTACGAGTGGATCTCTCACACTAGAAGGAATAGAAGTGACTATGGATTGGAGTGGATGGGGTTGAATGATGAACTCTTCTCCAACACCTCTATTTATATGTGAACCAAGCATGTTCTGAAGTTCTCTTCCATCTCCCCCCCAACAACCATAGTAAATGCTTGGAGTTTTCTAGGAGGTAGTCTAGATTCTTCCCCCATCAATCTAGAAACATTACCCCTCTTCCATCAATGGAGAGTTCTATTAATTAGGAAGGAAACCTAACAAATCTTCCCCTTTCGAACTAACTAGAAGGGATCACCACAATGGTCCTTTTGTAACAATCATCAAACTTCTTACTTGGTAATGCCTTAGTCATCATGCCTGACCAATTATCATCGGTGTCTTACTTTGTAATGCCTGCGTCAAAATATAAAATTTTTAATGAGACAGACCTAAAAGAAGAGTATGAAGTTTTCTATGGGACGGAGGGAGTATCAAATTAAAAAAATTATTCAACATTATTGAAAAATAAGGAAGACTAAGATGTTTTGGGGAATAATGATCTGATTGATATTGACAGAATGATGGGTTATTTATACCCCAACTGTACAAGATATGACTAAAGTATCTACATAAACTACGTAACCTATTACAATACAAACTCTTGTATTCTATTACTCCCCCTCAAATTGGTGCATGAAGGTCGACAATGCCTAGCTTGGAACTAAGGTGAAGAAACATCGTTCGTCCTAGTGCCTTGGTGAACAAGTCCGCTGGTTGTTCTGAAGTAGCAATATGATGAGTAGAAATGATGCGCGAAGACACTAGATCATGAACAAGATGGCAGTCAATCTCGATATGCTTGGTGCACTCATAAAATATTGGATTTGCTGCGATGTGGAGAGGAACCTGACTATCACAATACAGGCGAACTAGATTAGAATGGTGAACACCAAGAGAACGGAGTAGAGAGCGAAGCCAGAGAATCTCACAGCATGCATTCGCCATAGCTCTGTATTCAGCCTCTGCTGAAGAACGCGAAACAATGTGTTGCTTCTTGGTCTTCCAAGAAATCAGCGACACACCCAAAGTGATAAAGTAACTCGTGACAAAGCGACGAGTAATAGGACAGGTCCCCCCAGTCAGAGTCACAATAAGCTGTCAGCGATTAACTGCTATGAGAAAGAAACATACCTTGACCCGGGCTGCCCTTGACATAGTGAAGAACCCGTAGAGCTGATGTCCAATGTTCCAACTTTAGCTGCTACATGAACTGAAAAAGATTGTGAACTGCAAAACTGAGCTCAGGCCGAGTGATAGTCAAGTAGACTAACTTTCCAATAAGACGACGATATTGATCAGGATGAGCAAAATCTGGACCAGAAGCTTTGTCGAGGTTATGCGTGGGATCCATCGGCAAGGCAACCAGCTTCGAACCAAGGAGGCCTGCTTTGGCGACCACCTCCAAAGCATATTTGCACTAGGATACAAAAATACTGGAGGGATTTCACGCAACTTCAAGTCCCAAAAAAACTTGAGAATGCTGAGTTCCTTCATGTGAAAGCAGGAAGACAAATACTGCTGGAGGGATTTCACGCAACTTCAAGTCCCAAAAAATACTTGAGAATGCCGAGGTCCTTCATGAGAAAGCAGGAAGACAAATACTGCTTGAAAGTAGAGATGACAGTAGAGCTATCACCTACGATAATCAAGTCGTTGACATACACCAAGACATGAAGATTGTGACCAGCTCGACTGAGACTAAATAAATAATAATATGCATAACTTTGTCGAAAACCATACTGACGAAGGGCCTAAACCAGCTTAGAGAACTAATTATGAGGTGCCTGTTAGATACCATAAAGAGGCTTGTGGAGGCAACAGACTTGACCATGTAAGGCTTTAGGGTAGACGGTGGAGACATAAAGACCACCTCATCCAGATCTCCGTGAAGAAATGCATTGTGAACATCCATTTGATGGAGTTCCCAACTTCAAATTGCAGCAACCGATAAGAACGTACGAACCATGACCATCTTGGCAACTGGAGAAAACATTTTATTGAAATTGATGCCTTCAACCTAACGATTTCCTAACACAACAAGGCAAGCCTTGTAGCATTCAATGTCTCCGTTCGACTTATACTTGATATAGTAGACCCACTTACAGCCGATAGGTTTCTTACCAGGAGGAAGAGATGTGAGAGACCACGTGTTATTTCTCTCAAGAGCATCGAGCTCGGCATGTCGCCAACATAGCTGCTGTACAGCCTCAGATAAATGAGTTGACTCGTGCCCGAAGGTGACAGTTGCATGAAAATGAGCATGAGCTGGAGCAAACCTCTTAGAAGGAACAAAACAAGAGATAGGATATGGAGTTGATGAGGTGACCGAGCTGGACTTTGGAGCGCCTGTGAGGACGAAGCTGCACACAAAATATTTTACCAAAACGCTTAGCTTTCGATCGCGAGTGCTGCAAAAAAACCTCCGTACGAGGCACCTCGGAAATAGCCATTGGCGATCTCGTATTGAGCTCGGCCAGGGAAGGTGAGCTCAAAGGCGACGACTGATCGATCCCCCCTTGTTGTGTGTTGTGTGCTCCGGTGAAGAGCTCCCTCTTGCTGGAAACTCTGTATGATCATAGACCTTGGGATGAGGCGTAGGAGACTGAGGGGGCGGCGACTAAGAGGAAGATGGAGCACGAAAAGGAAAGTTATCTTCAAAACACACCACATCATAAGAGAGGAAAAACTGACCAGTTTCAAGATCATATAGCCTTTGACCTTGTTTTCCACTAGGATATCCCATGAAAACACATTTGCGACCACGAGCTGCAAACTTATCGGCTGGCCGAGAAAGAACCAGAGCAAAGCAGAGGCACCCGAATACAAGCAGATCACAATACTTGGTCTCTTTCAGAAATAGCAGATGAAATAGAGTCTTGTTCTGGAGAACTAACTTAGGAGTGTGATTGATTAAGAAGCATGCAGTAAGGACACATTCACCCTATAACTTAATGGGAATATATGCCTGAAAATGCAAAGCACGTGCCACATTTAAGAGATGGTGATGCTTGCACTCCACCCTACCATTCTACTGAGGCGTGTAGACACAAGAGGTCTCATGAACAATACCATGAGTAGCAAAAAGTCCTTTAGTCCGAAAAACTCTGTACCATTGTCTGATAGAAAGCGATGAACTGACGACTTAAACTGAGTAACTATCAAAACACAAAAATCTATGATCAAACGCATACTTCCAACTTTGATTTCAGTAGGTATACCCTAGTAGCACAAGAATAATCATTAACAATCGTAGCAAAAAAAGTAGCACCACAAGAGGTAGGGGTACGATAAGGGCCCCAAATGTCACAGTGCACAAGTTCAAATAAATGTTTGGCATTATTAGAACTTAATGGGAAAATAAGTCTTGTTTGCTTAGAACTGAAACAAACGTCACAAGGGACAGTACTACAAACTGAATCAAATGGAGCAGACAAAGAAGATTAAACTGCAGCTGAAGGATGACCGGACCTCTTATGACACAATTCGGGTTTAGACTAATGGTATGCGTGTACGAAAGTTGAGAAATGCCGTAACCAATAAACTCCACTTTGTTACTCACTCACACCAATCACTGTCTTCGAATCGCTTTCCTGAAGTACACATAACTGATCGGTTAAGGAGGCAAAATATCGAGCCTGTAGAAACAACCTAGCAAAGAAGAGAATATTACATTCCAAAGTCGGCAAATACAAAACATGATTAATTTTGGCAGACTGGGAGAAAACCAGAGAACTTTCCTGAACTGCTATAACAATATGATTGTCTGAAAGCTTAATAGGAACAAGTGCAATATCAACAATATCATGAAGCAAGGCCAGGGTACCTGTCTTATAAAAATAAGCACCAGTGTCGAGAATCCATAAAGAATGCTTACCAATAGCATCAGTGGAAGAAGTGTTCATGGAATCGTACATCTACAAGACAGCTTGTTATCATTCAGGACTAAGATTCGGCCCACGAACTGCAAACTCTGGAATGAGGTCGGACGCCGCAGATGGGAGGTGCTGATGGGCCAAGAGTGTGACGCCGCCACCTGCAGCGTCGTGGCCGCGACCAGAACCGGGGTTTCCATGGACGGTTGAGAGGTGAACGAAACCCTCCAGAACTTCATGAATCTTTCAGCAGCGAGAGATGTTATGGCTAAGCTTCTCGCAATGAGTACATGACATAGGGTCGGTGGAGGACTAATCCTGCACCGGCAAAGCTGACGGATGCTACAGAATACCAGGCTTAGCTTGAGCAGCGAATGCCATGCCATCGGATTTGGTGTCGTGTTCGTTCATCAGGGCCTTTTGACGCTCCTCCTGAACAATCAACGCATAAATTTTGTTGAGAGACGGCAGTGGTTCTTGCGCTATAATGCTGGAATGGAGAGTACCAAATGTGTCATTGAGGCCAAGAAGAAATTGATGAAGGCGCTCAACATCACGTTTGGTCTGCATCTTGGTCGTGATGTTACAGGTACAATTACTGCAGAGGCAAGCCTGAAAAGGGACATATGTAGTGATCTCTTCCCAGACTTTCTTGAGTGCCCTATAGTATGTTGTGATGGATTTACCACTGTGGCGACAATTCTGCAAATCTGTAGGAAGTTGGAGTAGTCGAGGACCATTTCCAACGAAGAAACGATGGCGCAACTCCTCCCAGAGCTCGAAAACAATCTCTGAATAGGTGATAAAGGATCGAAGTGACGGCTCAATTTACTGAACGATCCATCCGATCAGCATGAAGTTAACATTGTACCATTCATCAAGGTCAATAGCAGCAACATCGGCCTGAGTGATACGGTCGTCGATAAAACCAAACGTAAACTTAGCCTTAAGAGCGTTCTTTATCGAAGTGGTCCATTCCCGATAAATGTCACCCTTGAGAACAACTGGACAAATGGACAAGCCCGGATGATCAGAAGGGTGAATGTAGAATGGAGAAGAGTAATCAAGAGGTCGCAGAAGGGGCTGAGAACCGGCGGTCCGATCGGCCAACGGTGGAGGAGTCGGCTGCGTAACATCGACGACGCCGGTGATGGGGTTGGTTTTGCCGGTGGAGCTCTCCGAGTCACTCATGGTGAGGAGGCGGCTGGAGATTCTAAAGGCGGCGGTGGGAGGATTTTTGGGATCAGGAAAATATTTAGGTCTCAGAGAGTAGACTTTGTTACCATGAAAAATAAGGAAGACTAAGATGTGTTGGGGAATAATGATCTGATTAATATTGACAAAATAAGGGTTATTTATACCCAAATGTACAAGATATGACTAAGGTAACTAATTAAACTACGTAACCTATTACAATACAAACTCTTGTATTCTATTAATTATGAGTAATAAGAATAGTGACAATATTGGAAAAATTGAAAGTAATACTTTCTTAGAGCTTGCATGGGACTGTATTTCTAAATGGCCCAAATGAAGACGGGGATGTCTGTCCAAATATTTTATCTGGGTCGTGACCCGACAAAAGAAGTTTCCTTGGTTTGGGCCATAACCCTAAACTCAGTCACTATCCTTTTGCATCAACATAAACCTATAATCCAAGAGTATGTAGACAATTTGAGTTAAAAATTAATGTGAAATGTTACCAATTGTCTCACCTAATAACAATCCAATATATTATCTTCTCAATATTGGTCACTTGCTTAACCTAAAAACAGGAACAATTTTTATTCGATACTCTCTCAAATCGGGACATGTGTTCAGTCGATTGTTTGTTACTCCCTCTGTTCCAATTCAAGTTGCACACTTTAACTTTTGACAATTGACTTGAAAATCTTTTGATCCTTAATATTTCTCATTAAGGATAATTAAAACTTGTGAAAATTTGATATGTTGAAAATAATATTTATACTTGTATCCTAATTCAATTTTATGGTCAAAATTTAAAAAAAAAAGACTAAATAAATAGTTAAATTACAGTTTGAATTAGTAAGGAAGGAGTATTAAACCCTTTAAAAGAAGTCCTGTTGATAAATACTAGTAAACGACTCTAGACGTGTTATGTATATTTTTAAAACTACACTATATAAAATAAGGGGACTCAAAAGTGCAGTACTCCCTTTCTTCCATTTCAACTTGAACACTTTGATTTTTAAAAGTTGATTTAAAAGAATATTTGAATCTTAGTATCTTTCATTAAAGATAATTGAAATTTGTGAAAATTTTGATATTTTAAAAATACTCCCTCTGTTTTTCTATTCATGCCACCATAGATTTAGGTGTTTGGATTTAGATGAAGAAAATGAATGGATGAAATTGAATATAGAAAGTAAAAAGTAGGATGAGTGGATGAAATTGAAATAATCTTTTCAAAAATGGAAAGAGTGTCAAATAAAAGAAAACATTCATTTATAGTAAGTGTGTCATAAATATAAAAAACAGAGGGAGTATATGTTATGATGAATATAACAGAATATCACTCAGTAGTATAATATACACCAAATCAATTTTATGGTCAAACTTAAGAAGTTTTCACTAAATGAACAGTTAAAGTGCAATTTGAAATAGTATAGAGGGAGGTTATGATATCCCTCTTCAAATGTTCATGTATAAGTATTTAAGAAAAACTCATATGATACTGTGTCACCATAAATTATGGTGACACAAACTAATAAGTAAAATTTTAAAAATTACAGAAAGTACCTCATATCATTTTTCATCTTTAAATAATTGTACTTAAATCCTCTGTCTCAACATAAGAATGAGTGAGACCGTTTCACTCAAGTATTTGTATAAGTATTTTATGCGACAGTAAACTAATTAAATTTTGGCAAAATCTTGGGAAAGACTGTCTTTCCATAAGGTTATGGAAAGACGGAGTTTAATTATAATAATAAAAGGTAAAAGGTCTTTGTTGCAATATTAAA
>JAULKM010078358.1:0-11683 GCA_032355605.1 Rubia tinctorum
TGGGTTGGGCGAGATCCCCATTTGGTTAAAGATCCAATTTTCCGCAATTCAGAGTCTTCGCAAGGAGATTCATATCATTTATCTTGGACAATCGATTTGGATTCCCTTAAACCCTGACCCTCGTTCTTAAGTATAAGACACACATCAATGTTGAATGGTGTAATCAATCCCGGTCAATAAAATATATGTTCAAATACATTAATAAAGGTAATGACCGAGTAACTGTCACAATGTCTCGAGCAAATGGTAATCAATATGAAGTTGGGGAGAATCGAGCAGAAGTCGATAAAATTAATAATTATTATGATTGTAGGTATGTTCTATCCGTTTTTAAAGAAATTGTGTGATTATTATTATTTACTTATAAATTTTATTTATTTCTGTTTTATATTTAATTAAATACATAATATTTTCTTATTTAAAATGTGCAGGTATATCTCCCCCTGTGAAGTTGTGTAGAGAATATTTGCAAATCCTTCTGTGGAAATATTGACTTTCCATCTTCCAAATGAGCAAAATATTGTCTTTTAGGATGAGAATACGTTTGAGGAAGTCATGGGCATGCCTGGACTCGATCGTTCTAAATTCTTAGCATGGATGGATTGCGAACAAGTTATGCGAAAAAGCTAAGGAACTGACATATGTTGAATTCCCCATGAAATTTGTATGGAATCCAAAGGATAGAACATGGGCTTTAAGGAAGAGAGGTTTTTCTAGGTAGAATTCACCACATTACTCCCAGTTGGGGAGAGAGGTACTACTTGAGGGTATTGTTGAATAAGGTGAAGGGACCAACATGTTACGAGGACATCTGAACAGTTGATGGTGTCATATACCCAACTTTTAAAGAAACTTTCTATGCTCTCGGATTGTTTGAAGATGATAAAGAGTGTGTTGAAGGGATTATTGAAGCAAGTTTATGGGGTTCTGGTCACTATTTGTGTCTCCTTTTTGCCTTGCTTTTATTGTTTGATGGTCCATCAAGACCTGATTAGGTATGGGATACGGTATATGGCATATCTTAGGTGAGGATATCCTCCACAGACAACGTATGATTGTTCAGATACCAGGTGTTTATTTTTAATTTAGTGGTACAATAATGATTTTCATATCATAATCCTAAATGATATGGTATTTGTTTTTAAAAAATATATTTTTATTCTTTATAGAAATAAGTCATAATTTACTGCTGCCCTTTCATTTTTATTCATCATCATACGATTGTTTTCCTCGCGGATTTGTCACTCGACGACGACCAGTTGAGAAATTTGACGTTGGCCGATATTGAAAAAAAAAAATACTTCAAAATAACGGCAGCTCCCTCAGAAAGTATCCTTGCATGCCTTTCCTTGATGATATCTGAATTTTAGAAGGCTACAAAAAGCTCATACATGACGAGCTTCGCTACGATAGAGCATCCTTGGAGGTAGAGCAAATGTCACTTTTAGGTAATCTAACTCAGAAACAGAGAGAAGTGTATGAAGAAATAATGAGTGTTGTTTCAAGATGTGAAGGAGGAGTTTTCTTCATCTATGGATATGGAGGGACTGGAAAAACCTTCGTATGGAGAACCAATGGCGGAACCAGAGCCAAATTTAACGGGGGCTAGATCTAATTTTTAAAAAGAATTAGAGTCCCAATGTATAATTCATGAATAAATGACTAAATTATCAAAAATATATACAATTTAAATAGGTAAACTCTTGGGAAAAACCATTTTTCCATAAGTTTATGGAATGACGGGGTTTAATTAGAAAATTAAAGATAAAACGTCTTCGTTGCAGTATTAAAAATTTATTATACAACATGTAATACTTATAAAGTTTATAACCTGATTCATGCAACCCAAAAATTTTATCATTATTTCTTCTAATTTTTACTTTAAACTTTGGTCTTTCCATGGTTTATGGAAAGACCGTCTTTCAAGAGACAGACTCATTGAAATATAAAATGTATATTTTTACCATAAAAATGATATTTTGGAAAGAAAAAAAATCGCCAACATATAGGAAAAATATATAAACCATATATTTCTATCTATAAGTATTTATAGTTAATAGCTATACATTTTAAAGAGAAAGTCTCCCGTTAGACCGACGACTAATAGTTAGACCAATAATGAAAATTTTCGTTTCAATAACTTTAAGAGTCAGATTATAATTTATTTAAAGTTTTTTTTAAAGTTATAGGAACTCCGATAAATAAATAAAAACAATATCAAGTCCCCTCACTATCACAGGAAACCCCCTCTAGCACCGATTTTTTCAAAGGCTAGCACCGATTTTTGGGTGTCTAAAAAACCGGTGACTAAGTAGGAGGTGAAACGGTTTCACCGATTTTCAAAAAATTGGTTTAATTTAGCACCGATTTTTTTATTAGCACCGGTTTTTTGGAACCGGTGATAATTTAGCACTGGTTTTTTATTTGCATCGATTTTCAAAGTGTTAATTTAAAACCAGTTAGTTTTGGGCACCGATTCTCAAAAAACCAGTGCCAAAATTTTTCATAGATAAAAAATGTCCTTCCTCTTAAGCAGCCAAACGCAGCAGCTGCGTCCAGAGGAAGAGAAAAAATGCAAAATTAACAATTTAGTAGGGCTTTAATTTAACAATAATATTAACTTCACAAAATTGATAATGTAGAAGTAAATTCTTTTTAAAAAACTGTATGATACAAAATGAATAATCCATGTGACTAACATAACTATCCCAAATGACTGAACATATACTCCCTCCGTCCCACTTTAACGGTCCGATTTGTTTTTTGCACAAAATTTAAGACAAGTGTATGTGACATGTTTCTAATGAGTGATGAGAGTGGACCTACATAAATTTAATGAAAGAAAGATTTATGACCACATATTTATGACTAAATGTAGAAAGTTTAAAATTAGGAATTTTATAGTGGGACGTTCCAAAAAAGAAAATAGAAAGTTTATTGTGGGACGGATGGAGTATTAGTTAACAACTAGGTAGGGTGAGCTTCACTTATGCCCTGAAAGCATCAAGAAAGAGAATAGTAAGAGAAGGAATTCTGAAAGAAATACAATATTGCAATACAAATCAAAGCGAATGACATTTCTTTAAAATGAGGAAAAACATTTAGCGCGTTCAATATCAAACCTCCAGAGAGGGCGAAGAGCTTATTTGGGCCAGTGAGAATCTGAAAAGTGCAAGAATCCAATGTTATTCAACTAAAGAGATATAAGACCACTCACTTTCTTTCTTGTGAAACAAACTAGTTATAATCTTTCCAAAACAAACACAACTAGAACAAAAAAAACAATCAACAAATGCAAACTAAGTTAGGATCAACTACAATTATTACAGCCCTGCTAAAATGGGAAAGTTAATTTTAAAAATGGTTGAGTTCTATACCAAATCTAGACAAGATACTGAGGCTCCCAAGATAGCTTGACGATTAGGCTGAGTCTCCACATCCCAAATGAGAACCTAGATAAAAATTTGTATATTTTAATCAGAGAGTAAATGACTACAATATTGTACAAATATATTTTTTAAGAGCTTTCCAATATCTCACAGAGGAAGGATTGATATGAATTGCTTCAACAATCCATTTGACAACACTCAGTGGCTTAGAACTCGACAACAAATGCATATGAAAATACACTCATGCAGGCTTCACTTCTGCCAATATTATAATTTGTTACATGGTCATCAACATACAATATGCCGCCATGACTACACTGTACGCATATCATTGTCAGCCTTTTACTTAATCATCTATGTCAGAGCTTGCAAAATAACATGCTTTCTGTGTATCAACTACCGTGAAAGAATAAAATATTATAAAACAAACCTGTTGGCCAAGAAAACCATTCATTTCGAAGATTTTTTTCCCTTTTCACTCTAGACCCAAGGATTCCTTCTACTTGTGCTAAGAGTAGTGAGACTGTATGTAAAGGAGAAGGATTGTCCCTTGCTCTCTTAAGACTTTGAAAAACAATGGACAAGAATCTAGAATCATTCAATTGGCTGGCAAGCTCCATACAATCTATACCTGCTCAACAGCTAATACGTTAGTGTAGATTCACTCACTTGAAAATAAAATAAAGCTTTAAGAAAGGAGACCCAAGTCTTTCTAAAAACTGCTTCAACTTATTATGTTGCACCTAACTAAATCCAGTAAAATGCAAGTGTGATACAAATACTCTCTATATGGACAAAAGGAGCACAAAATATTTAAATGAACCACACGAGTGCTTTCAATTCTTACCATGACGCAGAAAAAAGAAATTGAAGGGGTAGAACTTTATTTTTTTTAGAGTAGTTCACTACAAGTTAGGACTTAGGAGAGATAATGCATGGATCATGATTGGTTGGATGTTCTTTCTCTACAGTTTCATTATTCAAATAACAATAACCAGCTCTCACGTAGTATATTCTTCTCAAGTGGTAAGTATGCTTCTTTGGATAAAACTTCAGGTAATTCAATGTTTTCTTATATCATTGATATACCGGAGTTTCTTTTCGGGTTCAAAATCCATATTCACTGTCTAGGTATCCACTTAAGCGAATATTTTATAGCTTCAAGCCTAAGTTAATAAGATCTTATTTTTGATCAGAAGATACATGAACTAGTACTTCAATTCAAAAACTAATATCAAAAGATACAAGAAAGAACAGATTAAAAGAGAACATAGATAAGAGCATCATATTGTTCAACTCTATGCAGTAAACAATCTCAAAATAATGGCAACTAAGAGCAATTAATTTCAATTTAGACTCACCTTGCTTTTGTCTCCCAAATTAGCCAGCTCACTCTTGCGAATATAACGTCCCTATGATGAGTTTTCTCCTTCTCACGTACAAATAACAACCGTGTTCATGTGTGATAGATGTTTTATACTTAAGGTGATATACATATAGTTATGGAGAAACTAATCGTACCTCCTTTTCATTACCGTAAGCAGAGCAAAAGCAGGGCATCAGAACCCTCCACCGGCGGCAACAAAAGCAGAGTAAAAAAGCAAAGCATAAAAAGTAGGGCTCTTTCTCTAGTGGTGGAACCCTCCAGCGATGACGGAACCCTTCTGCTCGGTGGCGTGAAGGCATAGGCCACCTTCCCCAGAACCCCATCGAATGCCTCCTCGTCGCAGTGGTCACCGTTGTATCTCCCGATCTAGATGTCCACAGCGGAGTACGACGCCATCTCCGTGAAGTTCAATGGCGTCACCTTTGACTGCCGATCAAAGGCGTTCATGAACAGCATCCTCCACCTGATTTTCCGGCAAGAAAGGTGTGGTTCTTTAGGTGGTGGTGAAATAGGAAGGATGTGGTGGAGAAACTTCAAGGGTTAGATGACAAAACGGATGAGCCAAATTAGGCTATATTTGTTTATATGGCGATGGGATTTAACGGTTGAGATTCAATTCTTGATAAAAATTAGTGGTCCAGATTAACACAACACAATACACCTTTATATTTAAAAATTATTCATTAACGCAATTTTTTTTCTTTTCTTTTTTTGAATATTGATTCTTGTAAATATTTAATAAATGTATTTATTATGACATATAGTTCAGTATGTGTGTGTGTATATATATATATATATATATATATTTATTTAAATATGTGTAATTTAACAATAATGAAAATTCCGAGTAATAAAATGACAATTATATAAGTTTAACTTATTCGTGCAGAGATATGATCCTTTATAAAGTTTTAATTAAGAGATGATTTTTAATTGTATAAAATTAACTTTTTATGCAGTGTTTATAAAAGAATGAGTAAAAGTTAACTTTGATTGTATAAAGCCAACTACATTATTAGTGTCCATATAAAGTTAAGTAAATAATGGTTGATGGATAATTAATGGTTGACCGTTGATGATTGAAAGTCAACATAGTAATTAGTGTTTATATATTTAAAGTCAAGTAAGGTTTGACCGTAAAATTTTGCATCTTAATTTCTTCTAATTTGCAGTTTAAACCTTGATTTTTCCATAACTTGTGAAAAATTAAGCTATGGCCCTAAAATTTCTTTACGACATTATCCTTCTCATCAAAATACATGATTTTTGTTATTCTTGCATAAATATAGAAGTTAAAAATTTATTTTGGGGTAAAATATTGGAAAGCGCTAGTACATGTTCAGAGTAATTTAGAGTTGATTACTTTGAAATAATATATGGAAATCGAAAAGGATTACTAATATGTTCTTACACCGCAGTGTTAATAAATATTCTCTTACGAGCTTGAAAAATAAAATGAGGGTGTAGAGGGTAGCATCACGTTCGAGCAGATTTCAATTTGGAGTTACGTGTAAAGTTTTTACTTTTTGTACTTAGATCCCTACAAGAAAGTTTGAGTTGTCGAGTCACGAGATTGGCGACACTGAAATGCATATCAATAATATACGATTGCGACTTCGCAATTTGGGCTTGAATGGGTAAATGAAAGGGTCTCGAGAGTCAACAGTAATTTCTTCTACACGGTTTTGGAAAATTACACTATGACCCAAAATTGTGTTACCCTATAATCCATTTCTCCAAAATAAATGGTTTTTGTTATTCTTGCCTAAACATAGAAATATAAAATAGGTGAATTTTCTTATGAAATGTTGGAAAGCGCTAGTACATGTTTTAGAGTAATTTAGAGTTAGTTACTTGGTATAAGAAAGGGAATCAGAAAAGATTTACAAATATGATCATGTGCATGATTTTGATAAATAATATGTTACAGGCTTGAAAAATACAATGAGGGTGTATAGGGTAGCATCACGTTCAAGCGGATTCCAATTTGGAGTTACGTGTAAAGTTTTTTATTTTTTGCACTTAGGTCCCTACAAGAAAGTTGGAGTTGTCGAGTCATGAAATTGGTGACATCAGAATGCAATTCAATAATATAAGAGTGTGAATTTGTAGTTTTGGCATGTATGAGTAAACGAAAGGGTCTCGAAAGCCAACATTGATTGCTTCTACACAGTCTTGGAAAATTACACTATGGCCCAAAATTGTGTTACCCTATAATCCATTTCTCCAAAATACATGATATTTGTTATTCTTGCCTAAATATAGAAATGTTAAATTGATGAATTTTCTGGTGAAAATTTTTAAAATGCTAGTACATATTCTAAAGTAACTTAGACTTAGTTAGTTAGAAGTAAGAAAGGGAAATCGGAAATATTTACAAATATGTTCTTGTCCATGATCATTGATAAATACTATGCTAGAGACTTGGAAACTATAATGGGGGTGTATAGGGTAGCATCACGTTTGAGCATATTTCAATTTGGAGTTACAAGTAAAAAAAATTACTTTTTACTTTTAGGTCCCTCCAAGAAAGTTGGAGTTGTCGTATCACGAAATTGGCAACACCAAATTAAATTCAATAATATCCAAATGTGAATTTGCAATTTGTTCATGTATGAATGAACGAAATGGCCTCAAAATTCAACATTGATTACTTCTACACGGTCTTGAAAAATTACAATGTGACCATATTGTCCATTGCTAAAAAATACATGATTTTTTTTATTCTTGCCTAAGTCAAGTAAGGGTTTATATATTTAGTGTTCATATATAGAAAGTCAAGTAAGTGTAGCTGTTGCTTAATTAAAGTGAACATAATTATTAATGTTTATGTATAGAAAATCAAGTAAGTGTTGAACAGTTATTAGTTAAAATCAAAACTTTTTATTCGTATTTATGTATATACTAAGTCAATTAAGGGTTGGACGTTTATTAGTTTTAAAAAAGGGTGCTAGAGGGGGGTCTCTATGGAAGTGTAACTTAGTTATTAATATTTATATATACAAAGTCAAGTAAGGTTGACCGTTCATTAGTTAAAATGAAACATTTATATTCTTGTTTCTACATACCATGTTAATTAAAGGGTGACCGTTGATTAGTTAAAGTAACCTTAGTTATTAGTATTTACATGTAGAAAGTTAAATAAGGTTTAACCGTAAATTAGTTAAACTTAAACATTTTTATTCATATTTACATATACTAAATCAATTAAGGGTTCAACGTTAATTACCAAATGTCAAACATTTTTATACTTATTTATATTAGGTCAATAAATTTTGATCATTGATTAGTTTAAGGCAACCTATTTATAGTTAAAGTCAACAAAAGAATTGAATGATTTTGAAAGTCAAGAAAAATAATAATTTAGTTTAGAGCGGCTGTGCCCATCTCATGAATTTTTTTTGCCAAATATTTTTAAAAATTGGCAATTTTTTTAAAATTTTGGCGGGAAGATTCAATTTTTAACACCGATTATGGTCACAAGGGGGAGATATTTTGAATTTCTTGGATGAATTTATTGGCTCTGTTGGGGTGATGTTCCGACCTGCTTATTACTCCTGTATGCTGAGGAAATCTATAATTCAGGGGTAGATGTTACGTTCCAACACACAAAAAGGTTTTCAAAGATAATGTATGTATATGCATAAGTTCGTGTGATGAAATGCCAAAAGGTGGTTGGGTCCATAAAATGGCAAAGGGGGAGATTGTAAAGTGACGAGGACTTCATTAACTTGGAATTTGTGAACTAATGTTGAAAAAGAAAAACGTTCCATGTGGGAACTTACGGAAAGCTGAGGGTTTGATTAAAGATTAAATATTGCGTGATATTGGTTTATGAAAATATGGAGATTATGCAATATTTAATCAGACGTGTTTGAAGCATAATGGATTTATGGAAAATCTCTACAACTGTAAAATTAGATTTATTGAATATTATGAGATATTTGAGATACTGAAAATCCCTTTATTTATAGGATTTGGATATGCTTCAGAAGCATATAAGGAATAGGAATGTAATGGAGATAATCATGGAGAATTCCGATATGCTCATGGACTATTTATAGAGGACATAATCAGCTGCATTACGCATGAATTTAAA
The DNA here is from genome assembly GCA_032355605.1 of Rubia tinctorum. Taxonomy (NCBI): domain Eukaryota; kingdom Viridiplantae; phylum Streptophyta; class Magnoliopsida; order Gentianales; family Rubiaceae; genus Rubia; species Rubia tinctorum. The sequence goes on from JAULKM010078358.1 coordinate 8,876, forward strand.
CGCAAAAATCTACACTTAGATTCTTTATCCTTTGAAGAGTAGTGTGAGAGTCAGCAGACATATGTTCCAACATACCGTGACTTATTGATCAAAGTTCACAAACGTATGCCTTAATTCCTCGGGAAGAGGAGATCCAACGTCGGCATGTTTCGAGGTCAGAGGGAGTCTGATCAAGGTAGATCGGTAGCAAGGGGGGCTTGCAAAATCCACACGTTGTAATTAGAAAAGATAATTATAGTTGTATAGTGTACTTTGTACTGTATCTTTCTGATTAGTGTATTTATTCTGAATTGGGTCAGGCCCCGCAGATGTAGGTGGATTTCACCGAACTGCATAACCAAGTCTTGTGTGTTCTTGTGTTATTTTTACATGCTTGGTTAGATAGGTTATGTTGGAAAACGACCTTAATAAATAAGCTAAATAGGTAAAACCAAATTTCAATTAGTACCGAATCTACTTCTGTCTTTCTGTTTTGCAGGTATAGAAGTCCTTCGGCTGCTCTAAAGATCATGCTCCTACTCTGCTCCATTCTCTAATACCAAAATATTGAAGCATTACTGCCATTATTACTCTGCTTCTTTCTTCAATACCAAAAAGTAGCAGCATTACTTCTCTTCCTACTCTGCTGCATTGTTGGCGTATTGATGCTATTTTTACTCTGGACTATGTAGCAGCACTTTTATCACACCTCTGCTGCACTATGGATCATGATGGAAGGCATCAACTGCGAGAATAGTGTTTGCTGCCCTTTTCATAATGGGAATTAGTACACTGAATTTAGTTAGGTATAAGATGTTCGGCCAAAGAAAGCAATTCACACATAGGGTGGAGATTGCTTCCTTTGGAAACACATCTTATACAAACCCAAGTTTGCAGTTTTGTAGTCCTCCTTAGAGCTACTTTTCATGACAAATGTTTTGTCCTACATATATTCACTGCTCTTCAGAATATATCAAACTACTACATGTGTGTAATTTTAATTTTTACAAAGAAATGAGGCCCTTTATAAATACCCCCATCTCTGGTGGATTTAGACTTTAAAATTTTTTTTAAAAAAACACCACCATGCTTGAAATCGGTATGATAAGACTCCAAAACTATGAAAATTTTGCATCCCTGATAGGCTACAAGATAAGGGATAACACTAAGTACGTCATCCTTTAACCGAGAAACAACCTACAGAAACATTACAAAAACAAAATCAGTCAAATGAAAAAAGATAGATCATTTTTATCTTTTTATTCTCCATTGGATAGCTAAATAATGTCTTTGAAATAACAAAGTTAGCTAAATAATGTCTTTGAAATAACAGGCAGGCACGCGCACACAAACAATGAAGGAAGGAAGCCTCATAGCAATTACATATCTAATATAGGGTCCATTTACAACAGAGGTAGAAAACGGGCTTAGCATAACACAGGTGAGAGATGTACCGACACTGCAAAGCTTCTATAGAGCAAACTATTTCTTTAGCATTTAAATCAATATGAATAGCAAAAGAAGCCCTGGAAAAGCTATATTTATCCTGACCATTTTAAAAACACTATGAACACCATGAATCTATGCATGCTTTCCCAACATTCAAGTACACCATTTGGTTCAGTTTCGCACACGCAGAAACAACACTAACAAGCAGAATAGGATCAAGATAGATCCCGCTTCCCATAACCATTCTTGCTAAGAATGCCAACGTCGCCCGAGATTTACTATTCTGCTCATGATTTGCAACCATTATCGTCCACAGAATAACATCAAGAGCACCATAATCCTCGAAACACTACAACATAAAAGGGCTATTGGGACGCTAAAATGTGTCCCAATAGGTCTCTATTGGGATGCTTGCATTGATAGGACGCTTCAAAAAAGCATCCCATAAACAACCCGTTATCGTGAGTCCCCATAGATTGTGGGTCACTATATTAAGCGACCCTATAGATAAGATATAGGGTTGTTTCTATTGGTCCTATTATATTCTTTTGGGTCGCTTTTTTGTGATTTACAATTGAATATTGGGTTGCTTTTTTGCATCCTAAATTAACATATAAGGTCACTTTTTGGTGATTCATAGTTATGTATTGGGTCATTTTTTGTGATTTATAATTGCATATCGGGTCCACTATAAAAAAAACTTTCAGTTGTGACACTTATTTTGACCATTCATGACACTTAAAGGCATAGCTAAAACGATTAGTGCCGCTTTCGGGAAGTGTCACTAAAATATTGTGACACATTGACCTGTTGTTATATTTTTGTGACAGTTGAAATGAGTGTAATACTTGAAAGCATTGCTGAAATAAGCTACATTTGGAAGTGTCGCAAAATGTATTTTGAGCATAAAAAATGAATTTTCACTAATTACAATCCAGCCCACCAAAATTTCATCATTTACAATTCAGTACACCTATTTCTAGTATCTGCAATTCAGCATATCAGCTTTCAGTTACTAATCAATCCACCTAATTTCACTAACTTCAACAGTCCCTACCAACCTAAACTTCACCCAAAGTCCCAAGAAAGACAATGACCATAAAAATAAACACTAGCATCAAAATGCACAGTCGTTTTACCTTATGTTTGGATCTTCTGAAAATACGGCATCTCGTGGGAAAAAGTGGATAGGCCTAATTGTCATCAACATCTAAGTTATCAGAGTGCTCCGAGGTTTTTGATGATACAAGCCTAGAACCACGTGAAAACTGATCTTGGTTCTGGCTCAAAAGCATGTTTCTTATAGAGAAGTCACCATTCGGAGTTTTCATGTGTAGCACATTATCTGGATTTGGGGCACTGAACACAATCCAGCAATCA
>JAULKM010078369.1:0-11683 GCA_032355605.1 Rubia tinctorum
AAAACGGTTATCCAAACCCCTTATAATGTAATCCTACCTAAATCTAGCAATCTTCCAACAAAAAGATAACAAAAGAGGTGTTAAATGCTCCGGAAAACACATGCATTTGACGTCTCATCAAATCCTCCTAGTGACCATTTTGTGACATCTTCTACCACGATGGATCATGACCAAGAGCAAGAGGGTGAGATTCCGAGAGGAGTACCTCAATATCCTCCCCTTTAAGGGAGGAATATCCCGGTGAGGCAAATCCCAATGCGGGAGGCTATGGCTCTCAATCTTGAGCACCAGCCTATATGCATCACATATCCGGCGGTTGGAACTCATGGCCATTTTGAATTGAAGTCTGGATTGATCATTTGCTACTATTCTTCCTTGGTAGGCAAGGAGAAGATCCTAACAAGCACCTCCTTGATTTCTAAATGATGTGTAGTGGGATGCTTCCTGATGGAGTGAACGAGGAGCTCTACATGTTGAAGGCCATTCTGTTCTCATTGCGAAATGTCGTGAGAGATTGGCTACATTATCTTCCACCAGGGAGCATTACTTCATGGATCGAGTTAAAGAGGAAGTTTCTCTCTGAATACTTCTCGGCCTCAAAGTCCACAATCTTGAAAAAAGACATAAGCAACATCATCCAATGGCATCAAGAGTTCTTCTATAATTTTGGGAGAGAGAATTTAGTCTACTACTTCTACAATGGTCTTCTTGATCAAGACCAAAGGCTAGTAAGGGGAGTATGTGGTGATTCCCTTGGGACCAAGTCCGTCACGAAAGCTATGGACCTTTATGAGAAGCTAGCCAAGGAGTCGAGAAACTTTAGCTTGAGGGATAATTTGATAAGGCAAAATCCCCACAATGCAAGTGCCCCTTCCAACCATGGAAAGCTTGAAGACCAAGTGTTTAATCTCACTTCTATGGTCAAGGCATTGATGAATCAATCCGAGGAAAAGCCTCATGTAAAGTCGTGCGAGATTCATTCTTCTCCATATCCAACGGATTCATGTCCGGTGTTTCAAGATGATTATGTGGAGGAAGTAAGTGCTATGGGATGGAAAGGAGGCCAAGGGTATCAAAACCAAGGCTAACAAGGCTACAAAGAGACGGATGCTACCAAAACTGGCCTTACAATGCGGCTAATCAAGTTCAGCCAAACCTTTATTATGGGAATATACAAGGCGGTCAAAATGTTCAACCTTATCGCCCTCCTCAACAACCATACTGGCCACCTTAACCGCAATACCCAAGGCTTGGTGATAAGCCCCACAATCAAGGCAAAAGTTTTGGGATATCAAAGGAGGAAATCATGCAAGCCATTGAAAATTTGACAATGTGTGCCAATAAGAATGAAAAGAACCAAGAGAAAACCGACTCTAGCATAAAAAATCTGGAGACGCAAATGAGCCAAATGGCTCAAATCTTGAGTCGAACGGAGGCAAGAGATTCGGGAAAACTTCCATCTCAACCGGAGGTCAATCTTCCACAAAATGCAAATGCTATCACTTTGAGAAGTGGCAAGGAGGTTGGTGAATCCCGGGATGATGAAATTTTTGAAACCAAACCCGTTTTTTGAGGTATCTGAAAAGGAAAAGGAAGATGATGAAGAGGCCGAGAAGATGGCCATGGAAAAAGTAAGGAAGGGAAAGGAGAAGGAAGAGGAGATCACCATTGACACTTAGACATCAATTCCCAAGCCTTCATCCCCTCCTCACAAGAAGACAAAGATGGTGGAAATGCCTCCATATGAACTGGAGCCATCATTTCTGAAGGCTTTGAAGGACAAGAGGAGGAAGGACGACACCAAGGACATTTACAAAGTCTATCATAGATGTGAGGTAAATATTCATCTCTTAAATGTCATTGAACAAATCCTAGTTATGCAAAGTTTCTTAAGGAATTATATATTGTGAATAGAAAGCAAATGGCCCAACATAAGTTAAAGAAACAAAAAAATGAGCATGTTTTCGCTTTGTGCAAAAGGGAGTTACCACCTAAATGTGGCAATCCCGGCATGTTTACCATCCCTTGTATGATAGGAAACACACATTTTGAAAAACCCATGCTTGATCTAGATGCATCCATAAATGTGATATCTTATTCTTTATATAAGTGCCCAAATTTAGGTATGTTGCATAAAACTGGGGTGGTTATCCAATTAGCTGATCGTTCGAGTGCTTATCCCAAAGGGATTGTCGAGGATGTGTTGGTTAAGGTGGATTCCATAATATTCCACATGGATTTATATGTCTTAGATATGGAGCATAAAAACATGTCGCTCCAATTTTGTTGGGGAGGCCATTTTTGAAAACCTCTAGGATAATGATTGATGTTCACTATGGTACCCTAACCATGATTTTTGAAAACCTCTAGGACAATGATTGATGTGCACAATGGTACCCTCACCATGGAATTCGATGGGATCAAAGTAGAGTTTAACATAAATGACTCAATGAAGTATCATAATGAAGAATATGCTTGTCACGCTTTGGATGTTATAGCTGATGTGGTGCATGATGTTTTTGAGTTGAGTGGTGATGATTCCTTGTTAGTTTCCCTTAAATGTGATAATCATGATACATTCATGTATATTCTATGAGTGCTAACTTAAAGGAAAGCTTTGGGGAATTGAATGAGCATCCAGAGATGAATTCGAACCAGCTTCCTCTACCTTGAGAGGAATCTAAGAAACCAGAACTCTTGCCATCAATGAAGAAAGCCCCGATGATTGAGCTTAAGCCTTTGCCAAGTGTCCTCAAGTATGCATTTCCTGGGGAAGAGGAAACACTTCCAGTCATTATTTTGAGCAAACTTACCAAGGAGAAAGAGGAGAGCCTAATGAAATATTTGGGTAAAAATAAGGAAGCAATTGGATGGACTATTGTCGACATCAAAGATATTATCCCGTCCACTTGCATGAATTGTATCTTGTTATATGATGATGGAAAACCCGTGCGACAACCTCAACGTCATTTGAATCTACCTATGATGGAGGTGGTAAAGACGGAGACCCTCAAATTACTTCGAGTAGGGATGATTTATCCAATTTAAGATAGAAAATGGGTAAGTCCAACACAAGTGGTGTCGAAGAAGAGTGGGATGACGGTTGTTGAGAATGATAAGGGAGAGATGTTGCCCACTCGCGTACAAAATGGGTGGCGCGTTTGCATTGATTATCGGAGGTAAAATACGGCATCCCGGAAGGATCACTTCCCATTGCCATTCATTGACCAAATTCTCGAGAGGCTTGCAAGTCACCCATATTATTGATTTTTGGATGGGTACTTGGGGTATTTTCAAGTGGTCGTTGCCCCGGAGGACCAAGAGAAGACGACCTTCACATGCCTCTTTGGTATGTTTGCTTACCGACGTATGCCTTTTGGGATATGCAATGCCCCTGCCACTTTCCAAAGGTGTATGGTAAGCATTTTCTCAGAATTTGTTGAAAATTTTGTTGAAGTATTCATGGATGATTTCACCTTTCATGGTAATTCCTTCGATAATTGGTTGGAAAACTTAACACAAGTTCTTAAGTGTTGCATTGATACTGATCTTGTGTTAAACTCTAAGAAATGTCAATTTATGGTAGAACAAGGCAATGTCTTAGGCCACATTGTCTCCTCTAAGGGTATTGAGGTATACGAGGCAAAGACAGACACAATTCAAACCTTTCCTTATCCTACTAATGTGCGTGAAGTGCATTCTTTTCTTAGCCATGCAGGATTTTACCGCAGGTTCATCGAGGATTTCTCAAAAATTGCATCCCCTTTGTGCAAGTTGTTACAAAAGTAGGTGGAATTTGTGGTGGACAAATAGTGCAAAGGGGCCTTCAATTCATTAAAGGAGAAGTTAGTCTCAGCCCCCATTATTCAACCTCCGGATTGGTCCTTGCCTTTTGAGATCATGTGCGATGCAAGTGATTGTGCCATCGGAGCAGTGCTTGGTCAAAGGGTGGGGATGTTGCCTCACGCCATTTACTATGCATCCATAACACTCAATGAGGCCCAAAGGAACTACTCCACCACTGAAAAAGAATTTCTTGTTGTGGTACTTTCCTTAGAAAAGTTTTGATCTTATTTTCTTGGTACCAAAGTTATTGTGTACACTGAACATGAAGCTCTTCATCACTTGATGACAAAGAAAGAGGCCAATCCAAGGTTGATTGTACACTGAACATGAAGCTCTTCATCACTTGATGACAAAGAAAGAGGCCAATCCAAGGTTGATTCGATAGATTTTGCTTTTGGGCGAGTTTGACTTGGAGGTTCGAGATAAGAAGGGTACAGAGAACCTGGGGGCAGATCATTTAAGCTGTTTGTTTCCATACCAAGAAGCTGAGGTAATGTCACCGGAGTTGGATCATGTGCGGGAGGAGTTCCCCGATGAAAAATTATTCACAATCAAGAATTTTTCTCCGTGGTATGCTAACATTGTGAATCTTCTTGTTTCTGGTAAATTTCCTCCTCATTTTACTAAAGCTCAAAAAGATAAGCTGAAAAGTGATGCTAAGCATCATGTGTGGGATGATCCCTTTTTGTGGAAACATTGTGCTGATCAAGTAGTTAGGTGATGCATCCCCGATAGTGAAGTGCATTCAATTCTTGCCTTTTGTCATTCGTATGCATGTGTCGGTCATTTTGGAGCAAAGAGGACCACTAGGAAAGTTCTAAAAAGCGGATTTTAATGGTCTACTTTGAATAAACATGCATACACTTTTTTTGTAAAGCTTGTGATAACTGTCAGAGAAAAGGAATTATTTCATCCAGAAATGATATGCCTCAGAAACCCAAACTGTAATGTGAAAATTTTTATGTATGGGGCATTAATTTTATGGGATCTTTTCCTAACTATTGTGGCTTTACATATATTCTTCTTGATGTTGATTATGTGTCAAAGTGGGTTGAAGAAAAACCCAATAGGACTAATGATTCTAAAGTGGTTGCAGATTTTTTTAAAGGATAACATCTTTTCTAGGTTTGGGGGCCCTCGATCCTTGATTAGTGACTGTGGCACCCATTTTTGCAATCGGACAATTGAGGTACTTTTGAAGAAATATGGTGTCACACACAAGACATCCACCGCCTATCACCCACAAACCAATGACCAAGCCAAATTTTCCAATCTGGAAATCAAGTTCATTCTTCAAAAAAGGGTTAATCCTAACCGGAAGGATTGGAGTTCTCGGCTGAATGATGCCTTGTGGGCATATAGGACGGCATACAAGACACCAATCGGTATGTCACCATACTGGTTAATATTTGGGAAGCCGTGTCATTTTCCGGTCGAAATAGAACATAAAGACTATTGGGCAGTCAAGAAATTCAACCTCGACATAGATGAGGCCGATTTGCATAGAAAGCTGCAATTGCAAGAATTGGAGGAAATAAGAAGGGAATCCTATGAAAACGCAGAGATCTACAAAGAAAAGACGAAGGCTTTGCATGATAATATGATTAATAGGAAGGAGTTTGAATGAGGTCGCGATGAATTGGCCCTTTGGAAGTGGTGAAAGTTTTTCCGCATGGCACGGTGGAAATTTTAGATCGAGCTAAGTCCAACTCCTTCAAGATGAATGAGAAATGTTTGAAACTTTACCATGAGAGTTTTGTACCTAAAAAAAGGGGAAGATTTTGATCTTCTTGATCCGGTTTGTGAGTAAACCCCAAGAAGGGAGGTAAGTTATGCCGACGAATAAATAAGCTTGGTTTTGATTATTCGGAGAGTCATTCATGATTTTCCGTTGATTTTGTTTCAATCTCAGTTTTTGTCATTATTTTCTTCATGATTTTGCATTGTTCTTTTCACGGGTGTGTTTTTGTACATGTTTTTGTAGAAATGTGAAGAGTAATGACTAGCCGGGTGGAGGAAAGACAACTTGGAAGAAAGAATGAAAGCTTGAAACTTGGTAAACTTTGAATTTGTTTTACAATTGTGGGAGACCCTGTATGTCGTGTTCACGAGAAATTCGTCGCGACAGTTCCGTTGCGGGTCGCGACAAACAAGGGATTTTTTTAAAAGTCCTAGTCCAGTTTGCTTGTGATTCGCAACATTTCCATCACGATCGCGACCAAAATCAGGACAAGAATAAAGAATTTTGAACTCCTAGGTCTAAATTTTTACGATCGCGATTGAGGTGTCGCGATAGATCTTCGTGAGCAATGGTAACCTTCTAGAGGGAATGATGGAAATCAGAGAGATTTTAGAAATTTGTAATTTCCAGTTCCATTTTCTCGCGATCGCGATAAACCCACATTGAGTTGCAACACTCTGTCGCTAGTTGCGATAGAAATCAGAGGTAGTTTGGCCATTTTGTAACTTCCAAGTCCATATTTTTGCGATCGCGACATACCTATCACGAGTCGCGATGGTCTCATCGCAAACGCGACGCATGTTTAACTGTTCATATCCTAGGGCAGTGAGGCGCAGGGAACGACATCAGTGGAATGAGGTATGGATGGCCCAGTATCAGCAACGCTATGGAGATGGTGGCTCTTCCTCACATCAGTCATTGTGAGCATCTTTATTCTTCGTACCCCCACACTTTGATATGTACTTTGATATGCATTGTGATTTGACCTAGCTTGGATACATTGAGTGTAATATAGGACTCAAGTGTGGGGGAGGGAATTGTTGTTTGTTGTTTGCTGTTTTCTGTTACTTTTATTTTCTTTTGGGATGATTTCTATTTTCTTTTTGGATGATCTAGATATTTTGGATTTGCTTTATTCTGTTTTTCTTTTTGGATAATCTAGACATTCTGAACAGTTTTATGTCTTTTGGGATACTCTGTTTTGTTGCATTCGAATGTTTTAGCAGCTTTGAAATGCATAAAGCTATTTAGCTATTTTTGATTAAAAATTTTGAAAGAAAGAAAAATTAATAAAAAGAAAAAGAAAAGCCGCTAAGTTGAAAACTCGTGAGGGAAATTTAGGCAACATTGGGGGCCCGGATAGGCCAAAAACTCGAAAGAGCGGCCTAGGTAAAAATGAGAGAATAAATGAGGGTGAGATGTGAGCCAAAAGAAGCATGATGTGTGGCTAGGATGAAAACCTGAAAGGGCTCCTAGGAAAAATGAGAGAAATAGAGAAAAATAAATAAAATTTTGTTAAATATCAACTCATTTGCCGACGTTCGAGTCATAAGGTTGCGGTTGAAAATTGAATGATTGGGTAGCCTAACATCATGACACTTCTTGGGATTGGGTAATTTAGAGGAGAAAACGAAGCAAGGTATGAAATTCTTGATTCTTGGTATACTTCGTTTTTGGGTATATATATTGGTATGAAGTGAAGCTTGTATTTGAACATTTGATATAGTTTTGGCTTCACTTGATACCATTGGATTGTGGGGAATATCAATTAGAGATTAGGAAATGCTTCTATGGAATAGAGAATTGATAGGTAGTATATTTGGGTAGATTTAGGAATTAGGGTTGTGTGTGATAGAAAGTTTTGGGAAATTATGATATTGAGAGTTTTGGGAGGTTTTGATTTGGGGGATTATTAGAATTAGTATTGGGACATTTGAACTTCTTTATATTCTTGAATCTTTTCTTACTCGAGGATGTGTAAGGTTCAAGTGTGGGGAGGTTTGATTTGTACATATTATACGATGATTTTGGGATCTTTTGTAGTCATTTTGGTATGCTTTTGTGCTTTGGATACTCCATGTTACCTTGAAATTCTATTACTAGAGTTAAGAGCGACTTTATCGCTTTTAATAAGGATTTCGTGAGACAAGGTAATTGTTTGAAGATATGAAGACCATGAAGATTACATTTTGAAGACAATAAAGACCTTGAAGACCCGAATAAGGGAAGAGGAGACAACTACACTTAGACCAAAAAGAAGACAACATGTGAGGGCAGAGTACCCTGGCAGTCGCGAGTCGCGATGGTCCTCTGCCCAGATCTACTTCTTGGACTTTTTGTACTATAAATACTCACTACTTTTCTCCTTCTTCCACATGTTTCCTCTCCCAATTCTACAACACTAATACCCTAGTTTTTCATTTTTCCATCTTTGATTAATCTTGAATTCATGTTTGATTTGCTATTGTTGTTTAGTATAAACTCTAGTGGCTAAACTTAACCTTGGGAGCAATTGATTAAAGGCTTCCAAGCCCTGTCTTGAGATCTATATGTAAGCTATTTAATGCTTTTCTATTGTGTATTTATTGTGCTTGAATTTGGTTGTTGAATAAATTAATGGTATTAGAAGTTTGAGTATGTGAATTGCTAGTATGATTATGTGTTAGGGTTTGGAGAAAGTAGCTAATTGTCCTTTCTTTTGATATGAAAGCATGAATTAGAGCTTCTAATATGGTTGATGATTATATAAATGCTAGATAAATGTGATAATGTCGAATTCTTTGTCATATTTATGTTGTGTAACAAATAAGAGAGGTTTACGAACGTTGAAGGTTCTTGACTAATCTTGTATAAATGCATGAACTGGTTCAATGCTTAGACACAGTGTAGTGTTTATAAGTGTTACCAAGCTTGTTGATTCTTTGTACTTAATCTCATTAACGAGATACTTTTAGGCATTGAACGACTAAAGGGGTCATTAGTGAGGTTTTGCAAGAGATGACGAATTCACTCTTGTAAACTACTATCAAAGAAGGGTAGAAGATTTATCTTCACAACAAGTAGTGAAAGTGTTGGATAGGTTATATGTTCAATGATAGATAAGAGGGTTGGAAGTATAAATCAATTGCACTCAAGATCCCGTAATTTGATTTTAAACTCTTCTTAGTAATTGTTGCTTATTTAGTAGATTTGTGTGATTTGCTCGTTTAACTTGTCTTTAAATTGATAACTTAGAAAAACCAAACCAAAAACCTCCTTTTTACAAGATTTTATGTGTATGTATATCTTTATTTCTAGTATAGTACTTACCATTATATGAGCAAATGCTTAGAAAAATCCTTTATCTCTGTGAACGACCCCGACTTGCAATTATTTAATTAAATATAGTTAAGAGCACTTCAGGGCTTAAAAATAGTACATTTAAGAGGTATGACGATGACCTACCAATGGGCATGGGTATGGAGGTACCATAATTCATACTCGCCCGCCCCATTGCCATCCCTAATTATTTATGCCCCAATATCCCAAAAATGTGGTATTTACACCTAATCTCTCCTTTCTCTTTCAAACTTTCTGAAAATTCTATTTAGAACCACATCCTTATATAATACTCCTAAATTATCTATTTTATCCTTGGTCTCACCAGAAAACGGCTTCGTACAAGACTTTTGTCATATTGTAAAGTCAAGTGAATTGCATTTATTATGTGGTTGGAATTTGTGAACTAATTTGGAAAAGAAAAACTTTCCATGTTGGAATATATGGAAAACTGAAGGCTAAATGATTTTAAACGATTACAGAATATTGCGGTGATATTGATTTATGGAAAATTGGATATTTTGCAATATTGATTTATACGTGTTTTTGAAGCATAATTGGTTTATGAAAAATTTCTATAATTATGGAATTGGTTATTGGAATATTATGGGATATGTTGAGATAAGGTAAATCCCTTTATTCATGAGATTTGGGTATGCTTTAGGATCAGATATGGAATTGGAACATTGTGGAGATAAAGATGGGTAATTCTTATATGCACATGGACTATTTATAGAGGACATCATGGCTGCATAACTCATGAATTTAATTGCAAAAATCTACACTCACATATTCTATCTTTCCGAGAGTACTGCGAGAGCCACCATACATATATTCCAACACAACGTAACTTACTGAACAAGTTCAGAATCGTGTACCTTAATTCCTCGGGAGGAGGAGATCCGGCATCAATGACTTCGAGGTCAGAGGGAGTCTGAACAAGGCGGATTGGTAGGAAGGGGAGTTTGCAGAATTCACACGTTATACTTAGATAAGATACGTATAATTGTATGGTGTACTTTGTACTTTGTACTGTATGTTTCTGATTAGTGGATTCATTCTGAATTGGGCCAGTCCCCGCAGATGTAGGTGGATTTCACCAAACTGCGTAACCAAGTCTTGTGTGTTCTTGTTTTAATTTATTACTTGCTTGGTTAGATAGGTTATGTTGGAACACGACTTTAATAGATAGGCTAATTAGGTAAAACCAAAATTCATATATGATAGTATTATCGTATGCGATATTTTTAGATTCATCGTAACATGTAACTTTTATAGATTTTTTTTTGTTATGCGCCGTTATTGTTCGTAGTTACAGTCAAACATATTTTTTAAAGATCGTGAAAAAGATTTTGTGCAAATTCCCATGAGACGGAAAGAGTACTAAAAACACCAAAGCACAGAGTTCATATCCATGCATACCATTGAGATGCAACATTAACAATCAGAAGAATGAGATCAACATAATTTCCTTTGGTATCTTGCAAGTATAGAAATCATTCAAAGGACTTAAGTAAACACTAGGACTAATCTACTGCGATGCATTCTCACACAACTTTCATATCCCGAATTCCATGCAAATAAATTGAAAAGAAAGTAAGAAACTGTCCTACAAGTTGCATTATCGAAACAACTCAGTTTTCATTTATACACAACTCTAACACTCTTTCATCTCTTAATAATCAGCATAAATTTAACTCAGAACTAAATTCCCTAACAATTCTCAAAGTAAAAGACAGGAGAGGATGTAAAAACTTAGGTGGTAAAGACGATGAGTAGGGCGCATACGAAGCTCGGGCTCTGCTTGTAGTAACCCATGAATCGGAACTCGTGGATCCGGTACACAGGGGTTGAACATTGGAGGGATCAGGGCTGATTGGTCCCCGTTAATTATTTTTTACTATAGGTATTTTGTATTTATCTAAAGTGTTATTTGTATTTTAAAGGTAAAAAAGGACTGTGGTTCCCCTTAAGAAAAAATCAACGTAGGAATTTAGTGATTTATAAAGATTGGATTTTTTGTTTATAGTGTAGTGTCCAACAGTAATTACATTTCTTGATAAATATCTCACGGTTAGAACTTTAGACCCCATGTCCAGTAAGCTCTTCCATTTCCAAATGTACTTTAATTTAATTTAAAAAAAATTGTAGTGTCCAACTGATACGAATCTCCTTGCAAAGACTCTGGATTACGGAATTTAAGATCTTTGGCAACAATAGGGATTTCGCAAACCCTACAATGGCCGCACGAAATTCAGACTCTACCCCTCGGGGTAATCTAATTTCGATTTGCTCACTAACTAACCCATAGGATTAGATCACAAGGTTTATTAGTACTTAGTTAACCCGCAGGATTAAGCAACAATGAAAACGTTCGCAAGCAATGAGTATAACTCAAAAATTCTGAATATTTGATTGATAAAAGGTAATCATAATCTCGGCCATATCCCTCCTTTATATAGGGATATTTTTTGCTACAAAACCCTAAATACAATTGGAAACTGAATTTAATTACGACAGTTTTAAGAAACTAAAACCATATCTAAATAAAATACCTATTTTAAACTCTATTTCGGCCATCCCCTTCAAGAAGAAGTCTTGAAGAATATTACCTTATCTAATCTTACCAAATCTAATTCTAATCAGAATAAAACACCATATTTTTTAAAACCCTAATGGACTGGGTCGAAAATATTAACACTTCAGAAGCCCACATGGCCGAGTTATTGGACTGAAATAAAATAATGTTACAATAGTTTACAATGATCACACTACCTC